>DWFV01000200.1:0-16536 GCA_018246775.1 Parelbella machaon machaon
AGCTCTTCGCATCCAACCACTGCCAGCCACTTTGCGTATATCGTCACTCCACCTAGCTGGAGGGCGTCCTACGCTACCTTTGTCCAAGTCGCGGTCTCCACTCCAGAATACATTTCTTTGAAATAAGTGTAGGTATATTGTGATAGGTTTGTATTAGTGCTAACACAGCCTCCAAAATCGATATATTCGTACCATTTATAATCACGGTATTTTTTACTTGTCATAAAAAATGTTATGTAAAAAATGTGTTAAAATAAATTCTATTAATACTTTGTTGAAAATGGGGATCGAATCTAGGCCGCAGTAGTTAGAAACCACTGGATGAAGGAAGCTGGAAAGCTGAATTTTACACGAAAAATATCAATATTTGCTAAAATCGATATAATATGTCTATTTTGTAGAAGATAGACTTGGTGTAATAAAATTTGTGTTGCAGTAATGCTGCCAGTGTTAGCCCCACACCATTCCTTATGGTTACAAGGTATACCAAAAATATAAAAGGCACACAACTCATTACCATATTATATTGTAAGTACTTTATTATAAGTGTAATAAAACAATTATATACTATTTTTTGGAAGCTCCAAAACCAGAGAAACCCATAATTTGAGCAAGCTCTGACTGTGCTGGAGAATCTATAGGGTCTTCAATTTCCTGAAGTTTGCGTTTCTTGTCTCTGCGTCTCTCCCGTCGAAATTCTTTCACTCTAGCTTCTTCTTCAGCTGCTTCTCTTAATCTACTGTCCAGTTCATATTCCCTTTTCCTTTCTTCCATTTTTCGCTTATTTAGGGCAAATCGTGCTTTTACCTGTAATTATCAGAATTGTAAAAACAACAGCAGTCGGACAGATCGGCAGTCACACTTGCAACCACTCAACCAACGAGACAGTCAATCTGCATATACAAGGCTAAATAATATTAGAATTGTATATTAAATTATTATTATTATATCATCATGCCAAGTAGTTTAGAGGATGAGCAGAGGGCACTGAGTATTAAATGTCTCTCTCACTAAATCACAACAAGTTTATCTCATTTGATATACTTATATGTTAAGTACTCTCATGATGACGATGATGATGATGACTCTCTTGAGAATTTTGACTTCCCTATCAATCAGTATCTGACCCAATTGTTGAAGAGAGATGAGTCTCTCAGAATCTGCATCTGCCAACCTTCACACTGGACATCTGGTTCATGCCTTTTCCCTTGCAGCATGCCCTTTCAATTTTTATATCCAAATTTTTTTCCACTGAAAGTATTCTTAGATCTGTATTGTGAACATGGTTGGCAATTGTTAAGTTATATAATTATACTGTCTAAGAAGTGTACATCTAAGAAACAAGCAGTATTTCTACAGTTCTGTTCCAGGTCAGTTGTGGACGTTTTCGGGTGGCAATGGTCATGTGTGGTTGATGTCTACTCATTTGGTACTCTATTTATTAACATTAACATATCTCCAGGTTTTTATTTAAACTTGTATGAATATAAAAAATAATTATTTGCTAAAGAACTGTTTTTGTCGGGCTGGCATTTTACTGATCATTTTACATACCACATTAGTTTACATATGACAGCATCTCAGGATGAACTGTTGACAGTAATTATGATAAAAAATGGATGCAGGTGCTGAGGAAGACCAAGACTCACCTATCTTGACCTGATCAATCAGATACTGGCTGATGGAGGAATCAAAAGTTTCAAAAATCATTTTGTGTGTATGAAGAGTGATAAAAGCAATAGTAGCATGTAAGGTAGAGATATTTAGCACTCTGTGTTCTCTGGTCTCCGGTTAAGGACTTGGTGCTACAATATAATGATAATAAAAATATTATTATATTCACTCTCTAGTACAATTAACAGTAGTTCTGGTCATTAACCTGAAATTAATCTTTATTAAGTAGGTCATTATTTTGGTATGACTCATACATATCAGTCTGGAGTCTACAACAGTCCTAAAGTTGTTAAATCTACATGAGATTAATTACAGACATATAGTGACCACAGAAACTTAGAGCATACAAAGCTTTCTTAAGATCTGTTAAACAAACTAATGTATGCATATGAGTACTTGTTATTTAGAACACAAATGTATACAATATAGGTCGTGTCAATTGTAGATCTGTCCTGTGGCCGGTCCTTATAGATCAGACGGTGCAGTGCCAAAAAAATATGGTGTCATAAGCGTAAAGCAGACAGTTTTTACTTAGTTATACTTAATATCAGTCTATACACATTTATACATATATAATAATAAACAAAGAAACAGTTTATGGACCTTTTCAGTTATTTTAGTCAACCCAATTGTTTGTTACTTAAGACTAAAGATTTTACAATATTTACCTGATCCAAACTGCTTCTTTCAATTTTCATTGACATGCCAAGATTTCTTTGATGTTTTTTTCCATTGATATGGTCCAAAAAGTTAATGGAATCTTTGACAACACAGTCACACACATTGCAGTAGTAGCCTCCAGACTGAGAGGTGGGTGTGTTCTTAGTGATCACTACACTTTTGCCTAATTTTGAGTCTAAATCAACTTTGTAATCTCGCTGTTTCAATAATTCCCGTTTGATGGGTGGCGCTGAAAAAGTTATTAGTAAATATTGTATTAGATTATAACTCTGTCAACAGTAACCATTGGAAAACAACATATATCGTACATGTAAGCTACATGTGACTATGACTTCGAAATATTGATGATAACAAAATGGCTTTAGTAATAAAATTATCTATATAAAGCATCTAAAAATTACCTTTCTTTTTGGCTCGTTCTTCATCGTCTAATTCTGCTTTTAACCTTTCCGCGGCAATCTTTTCGAATTCGTCTTTGTCCCATTTTCTACGGTGATCCTCAGGTCTTAAACTCATTTTGATGATATTATTGTACTTCTGTGTTAAACGACTTCAATAATCATTTAAATGTATTAAATTGTTTACATTTCATTTCCGCCTTTGGAAAGAACAACTATAAACTTGCAATACAAAATGACATTACAAATAATAAAGTCAGTCACAAATGGAAAAGTCACAATGACAATGACATTAATAACCACAGAACATCTATGCTCACAGAAAAGCAATGTTTAAGTCCATAATAAAGAATTAAAATTTGGTTATATGTATTGTTCTTAAATATAGCGGTGTTAGTAATTAATTCCAGAAGGTAATTAAAATTTATTTGTGATTTTAACTTTAGGTGTTCAGAGTATCAGTCGATGTTGGCCAAACAATCCAGATAGGACTAGATACAACAAAATAAGAATGGTTTTGTACACTTTGGTCTTAATTTAAATGATTGTTGTCATATTGTTATCACATTGTTATCACGTAATCGATTGAGCTCTTAAATTTTATCAACTGACAGGTCAGAAAATATTGATTTACAGCTTATTTGAAGTACAATCAGGGCGCGACAATTTGATTAAGCACACTGCTATAATGTTGTCACGCAGGTCTTGAGTTATGTATATTCAAGGACAGATGATACACAGGAAAAAAGAACATCTTGTTTTTCGAATAAATAACTCACGCTAGCGCTACCTGTGCGTGCGTTAGTAGAAAGAGACAGATAGGTAGCCTCATTTGCTTTCTCTTTTTTTTTCGATGGACATATTTTGGGCTGGCTCCCTTAATCTACGTATAATATATCTATGAAGAAAAGTTTAGTAAAATTAGACGTTTATTTTTTACACGCTTTATAGTATTCATTAGTTTAAGAAACCATAAAAATAATGCTTATAATGAAGGCCATTACTGCCCCATTTCCATATTCCATTTTGTATGTTAGGAAAGTTGATCTGATTGTGTCATTATAGCTAAGCCAAAACAACTGGAATGTGAAATTTTGACAGTATGTTCCTTTTATAACATAGGCAACCGATAGGAAGGGATTTCCGGAAATACAATCCCGTAGGGAATGAAAAGGGAGCATAACGATTTTGTGCGAATTGGATACTTCTGAAGTTTGACCTGAAAATTCACATTTAAGTATATACTTTTACCAGTAAAATGTGAGTCATAGTTTAAAAAATCAAATAAATATTCATGGGTTATGGATTGTAACGTTAGATGGGACCTTGTATAGGTACTATTCTAAATCCGTTAGAGTAATGGTCACTAAGAGAATGTTAATGTAAATCGTTAATAAGTGATTGTTACCTCAGGGCGAAGTAGAACTTCTTTGACTTTTTGACAGGTAATCAAATTTATTTATTTTAAAGTTGTAGCAATTTTTCTATAAATACTAAATCGTTAGTCGAGTGGTTGGCAGCATGACTGCTGGTTAAGCGGTTCTGGGTTAGATTTCCGGTTCGGTAATTGTGAGATTTTTTAAGGTGAAAGCCTTAATAATGACTCGGATTCTGAATTTGTGCCCGATGTATGGAAATAAACTGTATATTATATGGAAATCGACTCTGATGGAAATAGACGTATAATATAACAGGTCAATTGTAGGAGTGTACTTCACTTTTCTGTCTAGCTCTTAGCAGTTATGTTGTTTTTTCATTAAAACTAAAACTTATACGATTTTTATACAAATAAATAAGAATTTACGTTAAGTATGTGCATGTAAAGTTAGAAAATTGTATGAGTCCATATAACATTTATAGTGGAGACATATTATTTATGCGATTCGCATTATACGTAAAATAAAATATTGTTCGGTTGTTACGAGACTAAGTAATTGTTAGTAAGCCCACAGCCTTGCCTGATGTAAGCAAAATTGCTGCCTATGGTGTAGTATGCTTGCCTAGCAAGTATCTATCTATTTACGTTCATTTTGCAAAGCCCTAGGTTGTAGTGCTCGGAAAACACGGATGCAGACGTGGTAGCTAATTTTGGCTTTATCACCAAAATATATTTTTATATAAAATCTCCAATAATACGTTCGGTTAGACGGTCCTGTTCTTTTTACTTACGGCCGAATTAAATTTAGCTTCGTGTTTAAATAATAAAGTCCTAATACAATACTCGTTATATTTTGAAGATTTACTAAGACTTTTTTTTATACCTCTTTGAATTTTTTTCATAATTCTTCAATTACCTACACCTATGGAACACATACTACTAAGATTTTTTGCTACATCGTTATGATTGTAGCGGTACATAGAAGACACCGAACGAGCCCTACAAACTTTTATCTGTTGCCCATAATCTTGAGAAAAATTGCTGTAACATACGGACAGACAGATGGATAGCTCTTTGGCATTTTGACTACGAAAACTGACAACGTTAACCACTGATAACACATAAAATAAGACAATTATAAGCCAGAAGAAAATATTGTTTCATGTATACCATTATTGTGTCCGTCAAGAAAACGTATTCTAGTGGCACCGAAATAAGATGGAAAATACATTTTTACTGATTTAAAATCGCACACCTACGTGGCTTATGTTAATTTGCACTGTTTTGTAAAGAAAAAAGTAATTTACGGAATTCGTTTTTGACGGACTAATTGAAATTCTGAACACAAACAGTTTCGTGGGAAGAAAACACTTAGGTGAAATTTTTTCAAAAAAAAATAAACAAATCAAAATATGTTGTCAACTGGAAAGCTTTAGAAGTTGTACATTAGTATTTTTCCGGTTTCGTAGGTAAAAAGTATACGTACTATATAACTTAATCTGTCTTGTTTTAAATTAAAAAAGATTTACCTGGCTTTTGGGTAAATAATAACAGCTGCGGAACGAAGTGAACCCCTGTCAGCGACGTTTCCTGAATCTTTCCGTTAAAGTTTCTGTTCTTTTACTTTGTCCGTTTTAATGGCGTTTTGTAAAAATGCGTAGACAACTCGTGCATTGCATAATATTACACTAACTTTTGTGAACGTAGTAAAAATATGGTTTTCATCTTGCTTGATAGGGTAGCTTGGTTTTCAAAATCACTCACTGGAAGTGTCTCGGCAGACCATCAAGATAATCGTCGCAATTTCAATTATAAATATTTCATGGAATAGCACTTCAGGTCTTATTAAATCTCTACGCGATTACTACGTTGGTCCTAACGTATAGCTTGGCCATTTCATAGAGTTTGTATTGTTTATATAATATAGAGTTTTCAGAGTAAGAAACTTGACTCAACATGAGATTGTTATTATTTCTGCGTTGGTTCAAATCCAATTATGTTTTATAATACGTAGGTAAATGTATGGAAGAATATGGCGTTCTCCGGTACAAGTTATATTTGTATCACGTCTCGTGATGCGCTCACGAGGCGCTCACGATGTAATTGAACAGAATTATTTAGTAACTTGATGAATATAACTTGTATCGGTAGAGTAACATTATTGTATGTAATAATTATTTAAGGAGATAAAAGATAAATAAATCTCCCCACCAAATCAATGGTGGCACGAATAAACATGGGAGTGTTCCAAATTTGTCTGCCTGCCCCTTCGGAGAAATGCAGGCGTGATATTATGTAAGATAATAAGTGTATTTCTTTCGGTTAGGATATTTATATTAAATGCTCTGCAATTTTAAATACAGATATATAATGAAAATTTACATTTTCTAAAGTAGGGTAACTTTTCAGACATATGTAGATATAGATTAAAATGGATCATAAAACCTTTTATATTGCCGAGGTGCAACAACGTAAATATAATAAGTATATATGGGTTTTCTTCTACGTCACAACTTGCGTAATAACGATAGGTTATTTTTGATTATCATCACCCGCCTGTTTCTGTCCACTGACATAGGCCTCTCCAACAAGACGCCACTCAGCTCGACCTTCTGTGTTAGCCACTTTGTACATATCATTTTTGCACCTAGTTCAAGGGCGCTCCACGCTATGTTTTCCAAGAGGTGGTCTACACTACAGAAAATGTCTATTCCTACGGTTATCAGTTCTACGACAGATGTGATCACCGCTTTCAGCTCGTTAATCTTTCGGGCTATGTCGATAAATTTAGTTCTCTATCGAATCACCTCGGTTCGGATTCGATACTCCTGGATTTTTAATCGTATCTAATCATCATCATTATCGTCAGCCTACTTCCGTCCACTGCTGGACATAGGCCTCTCCAGTGGCACGCCACTGAGTTCGATCTTCAGCTCTTTGCATCCAACCACTGCCAGCCACTTTGCGTATATCATCATTCCACCTAGCTGGAGGACGTCCTACGCTACGTTTGCCAAGTCGCGGTCTCCACTCCAGAACACGTCTGCTCCAGCGGCTATCGGTTCTGCGACAGGTGTGACCAGCCCACTGCTACTTCAGCTTGCAAATCCTTTGGGCTATGTCGATAAGTTTGGTTCTGTGAAAAAAATTTTCAGAGAACCAAAAAAAAATTCCTTTGAAATATTTGATTAAATTGTCTATAAAAATGTAGTAATTTGAACGATCATGCCTGATTTCTTCTCATATGAACTAATATCACCAATATACAAATAGAAAATTTATTTAATGCGGCCGCCTATTTATCGAAGTAAAAGAACTAGAAAAATTCCTAATTCAAATATTTTTTGTAAAAAAAAACATAACTCCTTGAAATATGTAGAATTTTATATCGTTTCTTTTACGGTATGAGGAATGGAAACGAATCGTTTTAGTTGCGCAATAAACAATTTCTTAATAAAACAGTTTCCAGTAAGTTTAATCCTCGAGTAATATTAGAAAGACTTAAAGGTCTTGGTACTTTCAAACAGTGAGGAGAACTCGCCAAACTCTAAAAGGAACTTCTACGTAGAAAGACGATGCAGGATTCACGAATGTTGCTCCAACTATTTTTGCATTACAGATAGTTGCAAGTTCCGTCGAAAACTCTGATTTTGTTTTCCGTTGCTTCGCATTTTGGTACGAAATTAAACTACTTGTTGTTAGCTATTTTTTGTCTTTGCTTTGCTGGAAATAAATTTATAATAGTATTGCTCAAAAAACCTTTGCGTAGAAAAATCCATAGACTCTTTGAGATCAGTCTAAATATTATATTTAGTACCGTTATTTGCATAAAGAAAATATCCTGTTGATATTCAATTAGCAACTTTTTCGGTAGCCCTAAAAACTGTTATTGATTTTATGCTGTACTCATTTTAACACCGCAAACAATCTACCCCTCTAGACCCCTTTATTTCACAAAGCTCTACTCATTCCGCATTTGCCGACGCTACTGCATTCTGGCAACAAACATCATTTTGAATACGCACTGAGCCGTCACGACCCCTTCTATTAGCTCCCTCACTGTGCGCGACGGCTCTAATAAAAAAAGGGAATCTGGAAGAGAAATCATGTTAGTGCTGCGAGCAAAGGCTAACAAAGCCATTCTCATTACGCTAACGACGCTGAAGCACTATCTAATCACGGCTCTGTTGCCAAATTACGCGGTTCACTGTTTAAATGTGGGCTTACTTTAATCTCACGCGACGTAGAGTACCCACTGTAACCACTATTAACGAACGCGAACCTACACTAACGCACGCTTTCCGTTATTATCCCCTCTAAGAACACAATGCTTATTTTATAACAGGCTTCATTTTATTAACCAATTATATTCGATTATTACAACTGGAATTGTATAGCGAATAATACAAGCCTTATTGTTATTACAATACTGGATAACATCTACAATGGAGGTATAAGAGAGGGGCTGGATGGATTCAGTCGCTAGCACGGATTCCTATTTCTCTGTTACGTTAGCTGATCAAAACTGTGATTAAAGCTTCAGCTACCTGGATTAAAATGTAATATTGAAACTAGATTAAAATTTGCACTTGTGTAAATACGATCCTTCCGAAGGTCTCCATATTCGTATCAATTTTCCAATCGTATCACAAGTTCAAACATTGGAATACGGGTTTTCGCGCGGCGGGTTCAGCTGAGCTTTGTCGGGAGCGGGAATAATTTGCCAGATAAGCCTACCACAGTCCAAAGAACGTATGGAGACATGTAAGACTTGCAAATATCGTGGCACGTTTATCGTTCACCGTAAATACATATGTAGGATAATTTGTACGATGTCCCTAACACTGTGAGATAAAACAATCCAAGTCATATTTAAGAACTGTACTTAAAAAGAATGGACTTTGAACTATCTAAGTACAAATTTGAAAGAAAAAAATGACTTCGTTACGAAAAAAATATCCCAGAACATTTTAAAAGAATTCTGCTTGTGCTTGCGTTTAAACTTACGAGGCAGCTTTTTGTTTTAATTCAGTAAACTTCTCACCAACATGCACATTATCTTTGCTGTTAAACTAGCTTTTGGTCGAGATTCGAACACATAGTTATTTCGCGTTATTTCGTTAATATGCAACTAACGAAACAAAGTTATGAGATTCGTGTCTTTTGGTTTATCACAAAAATTAACCACACCTCAAGATTTCCGACTGTAATAAAATATTATCGTGTATCAAATTCTTACACTCGCACTAATGGGTTCGCTTAATTTTGAAGATCTATTAATAATTCTCAGTGATATATAATATAACAGTTAAACTTAGGAATTAAGTATATCAATGTAAATATTTATTTTTTATAAAGTGCCTGATAAACAAATTTGAGGTAAGGAACAAAGAAATAGTTGCCTTTACCGAGCTTCTAAACTATTTGTTAAAAAAAAATTGAAATCACACTACAGCAACGCAATTAGTGTCATTCGGTTAAATAAATACGTAGTCTTCGGTCAAACTCGCAAAGTAAACAACTTTCACTTAAGGTATAATAAGATGAAGCTGAAGCAAATATTATTAAACTTCCCCTTATTTATCCTTACATGGAAGGTTGTAAGTTCCGATCCCCGGCGTGGCATCGCCAACTTATCACTTAGCCACCACAAATTAATCCAGAAAGCTTACGTTCGAGAGCGGTGACCCACGTCGATAAGTCAAGAGCGTTGGTTATCCTTTATCGTTATAGGCCCGATACGGTTCCAACTTATTCCATAGAAGGCCAAATTAAATATAAAACGTCGGTGCGGTGTATCACTGTTAGTGACTGTGATAAATGAAGCCATTAGTAACGCGAGCTTTACTTTTTTCGGTTCATCCTGCGGCGTCGACGGCTCGGGGGTTGCGGCGACCGGGAGTTTGTGGACAATTTCATTAGAAAACGTTATAAGTGTGTCGGCTGACAGGGTGACGCGGGTGACGCGCGGGGTGGCAGCGGCGGGGCAGAATTACAAGCGGCGCGATAAATTTCATCGCCCCGCCGCATTAGGCCCACGGCGAAACAGGGGAGCTAGGCGATAGACACACAACGATGCGATGGAAAATGCGTCGTCGATATTTACATAGAATTAAAACACTAATATTCAGCAATAATGACAAGAACGTCACAAGTATATATGTATGTACATATGTATATAGCATGTTTATGTTGTATAACAATCTACAATTCTGCAAAAAAAACCCTGAAAGAATATCTGAAGAGTCACAAGATATTTAAATGAAAGACCCAAAGTCTGGTAGAACAAATCCTACTTAATTAAAAATGCTTTAAAGACTCTAAAGCAACAGTATTATTCTTTCTAGGCGTGCGGGAGCAAACAATTGCTGATTCAGTGAGGTCTCAAAACCCACTGAATAAAAAAACAACTGCTGTTACTCAGAAGACACACTGAAGGTCTTTTAACTAGGGAAAGGCGTTTATGGACTTTGAACCGCCGCGTGCCGGCGACAGAAAGAGTCATGTTTACTTTTGGACTCGTTTTCTCGAGTGAAATTCATTTATGTAATAAAATAACCAACGTAAAAAGCTAAAACGTCTCTCCTTTCTGGGCTTATGGCAGTGGTAGGTAAAAATTTGGTTATTTTGCGGCGCGAGCTGAAATGGCACCTCATTTTTTGCCACTCACCACATCACATTGAAGACAGTTTGACTAGGAAGCCTTTGACACCTTATGACCGTACCTCATAATATCGTAAAGTGTGATCTTCGCGTTACTTGTCCAGATCCGTCAGTAAATTCTCGATGACGTGGACATTATCGTGCAGTAATATTTTGTAATTGATTTATGCAAATCTAATTTTATTGTCGTATAATCAAATTGGCTCGAAGAAGATAAATAGCTGGCTGATTTATATCGTTTTATACAGGTTTCGAATTAATATTAACGCTTTACCAGAAATATTGCGATGAACGAATATTTTAAAAGGTATAAAACGACACGAAATTTTAATGTTGGAAAACCTGTATTTACTCTATCGTTTAAAATATTCATGAGAAAAATAATATAATGTTAACAGATAACGTGAATGTAATCGTTTCGAGACCGAATATCGTTAAATGTCAGGTTGCTTTTACAAGTATCATAAGGTGGAACGTTAAAAAGCGAAATGAACGCAAATAAACGTTAGACACGAGCACTTGAGAGCGTTTCATTACGGCTTACAACACTGCATGTTTCCTTACGATCGCTTAGAGGAAACAAAAACTAATTAGGATTGACAAGGGGCATCTTGCAAGTATTCACAGATTTCACTATTTAAAAAAGCGGAATGAATATCGTACAGACTGATTTGTTACGTTAGCAATTATTTTCGCTGTGAAATATTTAGAAACTTACTCTATTATTGTTAGCGCTAAAACATTTTGCTTTATATATTAGCGACATTTTTTTTTTATTTTATTTATTAATTACAATTTAGACTATATCTATAATAACAGATTTCTCAATTCGAAAGTATAGTCATTGTCAATGATACAAATGTCAATTTAGTAAAATGAATTAATTAAATGCCTACCTCTTCGGGGATTACAGACGTGATGTTACGTTTACGAATTAATTAAATGATGTCGAATAATAAAATATCAAAAAACGTTTATATATACATATATATTAATACATGAAACGAAAACTTTGCACCCCTTATTACGAAAATTGCGCGGAAGGGGGAGTATGACATTTTTGCACACTTATAGTTTATATAAGAAAGGAGTGCCGAATGCTAATATTTTTTTAAAATTATGAAAAAAAATACATTAAATTAACGACAAAAACGCAACGCACACTACTTCACCCACACATAGATACCACACTACACAGACGTGTATCGACGGGTCCAATGTAAAAAGAGGTTATAGTTACAACTTAGTCGTTTTAGGCAAGTCTATCTTTTCGATAAAATTAATTATATAAGTTATGTAAAGTAATCTTTGCATTGGAACACTATTTTTATTACAGCGTTTTCGGGAAAGAATAAGTATACCAAACACTAACCCGTATTAACCAATGTGCATTAAAGAAACTTTAATATATACAAATAAAACACGACAGTATAAATAAGGGGGATGGTTGTCTTATTAAATATGCAAAGTTTCATAAATTTGATTTTCCCAACTTAAAATTATTATAGATTTAAATATTTGGCACTTATCCTCTCATGTACGTGGTTAAAGTCTGACAACTGATTAATATTATTTTACTTTAGTGACACAAAATGTCAAGCATATTTATATACCTACTCTTTCGTTTATGTTTAAAGTCTGTGGTCAGATTGATATTAGATTAATATTGTTTGTCTTTAATATTTAATGTATGTGTAATATGTATTACAAATACCTTAAATTGAATTAAATAAACCATTTATTATTTACGTTTCCATTGTCAATGTCAGACATGAGAAGGATTGTTGTCAATAAGTAGCACAGAGGGAAGATTCATATACCTAAGCGTAGTCTTTGACATGAGAACCTAGACAACGCTCAAACAGATTTTTATATGATTTACGATCGAATTTCGATCGCTACTGGGCCACTAGTCATACAAATTGTTTTAAATTACAGATATAAATTTACTTAAAAGAGACACATGAGTTTTTTGACATTTGACTAGTTGTTACATTGGCTCAAATAGTACTTATAACACCATTTATTTTGATTTGTGACGTTCCTCAGATGAAGTAAATGTTTGTTGCTCAGTAAACAAATAGTTATTAGAATTTCCTACAAAACTAAACTTCAATATTACACAATTACCCAAACTACCTGTCAACAAAGGACATGACATGTCGTCTCCTTCAAACTAATTTTTGTTTAATTATTTAATCGCGTTATATAGACAACAAAAATGTTATTTTCACAACCACATGCAGACTGTAACAAAGCTATAAAATCATATTAAAAATTTTAAGTAACCCTCTAAATAAAAAAGTTTAAAAAGTAAAAAAATACAATTTTTCTGTTGACCTTTCACAACTTCATTAAAAGAACCTATTAATATTATCAAGATGAGCGTCGCCGCGTCACGCGTCGGGGGCCGCTATATGATGAAGTATATTTAGTTTTAGCCACATAGCTACAACGAACAGAAAGCGTTAGCGAAGCATTAGCTTGGGAGGTGCTTCGAAACGACGATGCTCATCTTAAAAATGTGTATTAGTTTATACATTTATAGTTTATAAAGGACAATGAGAGAAATTTTATTTTTTACTTTTTTTGTTATATAGGGGGCTGCTTAACATTTATGTTTATTTATTTATTTCATAATTTTTTAATTACTTGTGGACGCTAATAGTAATATATAAGTATGTATTTCAAACACATTTTCTTAATTTTTCTTATTTATTTCAATGAAATATACCAAGAGTTTCGTTTCATGTGAAGAGAATAAGGATACTACTGATGTTAGTACCCAAAATCTTTGCGCAGCCAATGAAGCAGTCCACATCCTCAAATAGGCGTTTAGATAATAATGACATGTTACGGTCACTTTATTGTTTTTCCTGTTTAACGAATGTATTAGGAATATGCTGACAATAATGTATTATCTATCTGATATTTATATAATAAGTTCAGTATTGGTTTGTGTTTGTCGGCTGTTCTCATAATAACGTTTCTTCCCATTCTATAAGTGATATGCGTAATCATCAACCCTGTTATCGTTCCGTTGTTGGACAAAAATCTCTTCTCAGATCAAGATGGCCAGACCATATGCCATTTTTTAAAGAAATACGTTCCGTGGGTTGCAGCCTCGGAGTGGGAGGCTGAATCCCTAGCCAATAGGTAATCACTGCCCTAATATGAGCTACATTACTTTTGTTTTATTTTCTAAATTAAACCTGCCTTTTATAGTCCTTAAAATTTATGGTAATTAATATAAGGAATAGAATGTTAGAAAAACAAAATACCCGACCCAGGGATCGAAACCAAGACCGTTACGTTCACGACCACTAAACCAAGGCAGTCAGTTTAAAAAATCAATAATAATATTGGAAAACGTTAATGTATTTTTAATAGATAAAAGCGTAGAACAAAATATTTTGATGCGCGCCTCGCCTGCTATCTTGTTATTCAAGGGATGGTCGGTTATCAACAAAATATAGGGCAGTGGGAATATATTTTAAAGCGAGCGAAATAAGCGTCTTGGGACTAGAAGGGTGGCGTTTATAGGGGTTGGTGGTTACGGTCACGAAACTAGCGGGAGTGGTAGCGGGGTAAAGTTTGTTCAGACCTGTGGGTTGGTTTTTTTAACAAAACGTATATTCAGAGGATTTGCATTATGATTTTTGTTTAATATAAAATTATTTTTGTTTTTTATACTATAATTGTATTATTTGTAACTTTTTCTAATTTTATTTTTCATTCATTCATTCATTATCAGCCTACTCCCGTCCACTGCTGGACATAGGCAAGCACTCCATCTGGACTTGGAGCTTCAGCAGCTGGGGAGCGTCCTACGCTACGTTTGCCAAGTCGCGTTCTCCACTCCAGAACCCGTCTGATCCAGCGGCTATCGGTTCTGCAAGAGATGTCTAATAGTTTAATATAAAAAATAATTCAAATATTGGACTTTAAGAATCTTTAAAGAACTACATTGACAAACTTTAGCTTAAGTTAGGGTACCTAAAATAAATGAAATAGTAACTTGGACATGGACAAATATAGACATGGACAAGCTATCAGAAGGCTTCAGTCGGCAAAGTAGTTATCTTGAACTTTGCTATAACTATAACTATTTTCTACATTCGAATTCATTTTGATACTGTTTGAAATTTCTTAAAAGTGAAGCGTCCGGTCTGTAAGAATAAACACATTTGGCATACGATGCTCTCTGTCTACGCTGTAGAGTTTCTGGATTAGTGATAAAATAATACCTTAATTTTTTTAAACGTCGCAGTACCTTGTCTACAGAAAAATCATGATGCAAAACATGATTTTTAAGTCGCACATCCGCTCTTTTGGCCCCACGTGTATTTTCAACGACTATCTATAGATTGTAAAGGAGTTTCCCATGAGTACATTTTTTGGCTCTAAGATGTCCACAACGTCCGCATTTGTTGCTCCAGCGTGTAATTTGTAAAGGGATGTGGTCTTAAGTGCTTGTAACTTAGTGGTGTCTGCGGATACGAAATGTGACGTACAGGATGCGACGATCTAGTTCAAATGACGAGTGACGAGTAACCAGAACTGTACTGGCTTATTAGTGTAATGAGGATTTAGTATTTAAAGTAATTGGTTAATATATTCAAGTTGTATTTATAATATATATGAAATATATATCCGTTGGTTCAGTGCTTAGCGAACCTGCTGAGCCGAGGGTTATAGGTTCGATTCCCATTTGTGACAAACATCTGTGTAATGAGCACGTACGTGTATTTTTTCTATATCTGAGTGTAACAATAGGAAAATAGGTCTCTATACAAGTACAAATGTATAGTTAGGTATGTGGCTCATTAGTACAAGTGAACGTAAGGTAACGTAAAATCGAATTTAACGTAAGATCACGCCTGTAATCCCCAAAGTGATAGGCAGAGGAGTGTAGTACACTCCCACTAATACTTGTTAAATTTCATTCACTTATTGAAACATAACATTACTTTATAATTTACCATTTATTCTGCTTATCCCTGTGCTCTTAGGAGATAAAATATTGGTAATAGTAATAAGTCTTTGAGAACATATTCATATATTCTATAGGGGTGGAGTGCTGTGTATAGTAACATACCCTAAATATGTATGATATAAGCATTATATATCATTTTAATCATAAGAAACACTTGTTGGCTGATTGGCCGATCCCTGAACCTGATGTCATGGGTTAGAATCTCACTCATGGTTCTTCCTGAGCTCGGTATGAATCTTTCGACCCATGTAACATTCCTTTAAACATATTCCAAATATTTTTAATTATATAAACAACAGAAAGGGTTTCGAATAATATCTGTTCCCGCAACATTATTAATAAATGATTTAGACTGTTTTACAGTTCGTAGAACTACGATTTCCTAAAAATATGTTTCTGGAACATTCCCACTCAGAGTTAGTCTACGATTAGAATATAAGTAATCTCACTTTATATTCAAAACACATTTTGACACATTTACATAATAATTTAAAATTTTCAAGTATTGTTATTATTACATAATCACGCCAGGTGCGTAACGGTGTAAGCAGAGAGCATCGAATCCCAATCGAAATATCTACCAGCACTATTCATTAACTAGCTATATTCAGCTATACTCTTTTTTGAATTGAGATCTAGATATATTATCCTTGAATTGCCCCTAATTATTGTGCGAAAAAAATGTGAAATTCTTCTATAATTTCATCTCTTTCGTGTTGTACGGCGTAAAAAGCAACGCACATACA
>DWFV01000201.1:0-16496 GCA_018246775.1 Parelbella machaon machaon
CGTCCACAGACTGCACGTGTAAAACGTTAGGCAGTAAGCTCTAAATAGAGTAAGCTTAACCTGCTCGTCACATCGCGCAAATCTGCGGGCCAATATATTGCCTCGGACCGACATCGCCCGCCGCTCCCTCTCCACGTCTAGGTCGTCCTCGAGGCCCTCATCAACCATGTGGCCAAGGTACCTGAACTCAGCCACCTGTTTCAGTGGAGCAATTATCATTATTATTTTAAGTGCTTATAATATCCCCTGATTCTATCTTGATTTTTAATTGACAATTTGCTTTGAATTTAAAAAAATGCTGCCCTCCATCCGCCCCTTCCTCAATAGCCGAGAATCCGAGTATACTTTCCTGCGATAAGTAATAGCTCTAAAGAAAGAATCCCAAATTGTTTTCGTTTTTAATTTTTTTTCAATTTATACATCATCGTAATATCATGCCTGTAATCCCCGAAGGGGTAGGCAGAGGAGTGTAGTACACTTCCACGTTTCCCCAGTTAGGTTTACGTCCCATGGAATAGGTGGTCAGCCTAATGTCATACACCGGGCACAAATCCAGACATCGAGTCACTATGTACTACAAATTCTAAATTAGAAAAAATCCAATAGTACGCGACCCGGGGTTTGAGCCCAGGACTTCCAGATTGGCAGTCGCGCTTTCAACCACTCGACCAAGGAGGCAACCAATTTCATATACAATACTTAGAAAAATAATACGTTTCATGTTATTATCTGGTCACCCAAACATGCTTAATAAAAGTTAGGAAGAGCATCGAATGCCAAGTTGTCCAAGTATACTAATAAGCCTACCGTACTTCTTTTAACTATTAGGTTATTTTAATACTTGCATATAAAAAATTAAAATCACACAACCTCGTCAGTGAATCATTGTTAAAAGTGACAGTGAAATTATTCAACAATCTTGAAATTTGGGAAGGGTTTGAAAAACAAAATCATCATTTAATTATCACTCCACTGAATGTCCTCACAATAAATAAATAAAAATACCAATAAAATAAACAGGAGATAAATAAAATACCAATGACAAATTCTACATCCATTATATTTCATCGTCATTAGTGGCGATAGTTAAAACTAATACATCTGCACTCGAGTTTCAACTTGTTTTTTTACATAGGAATTATTATTATTACAAACACATGACACATAAAATTTTATCATGTATCAAATACGTTGTTCAGACGCCGGTGAAAAACATATCTTATTGTTAACTATAAAAAGATATCCATAGAGACATTGATAGCGACAATAAAATACAAAAACAATCAGTCTAGACGAAGGAGCTCGTGTCACGTTGACGTTGGTTCACGAAAATCAATCAAATCAGATGCAAACTTAAAAACTAATAAAGGAACACAAATTTAGAACTTACAGACAAAAAAATAAACGCAGTATAGTAGTACCATATGCTGGCAGCCGCGCGGGGAACATTACAAACTAACATAGACGAGGTACAACAATGTACTTCGATATTGATTATTTCAATTTATTTATAAGTAATAAATAAAATAAAATTTCAATGTTAATACTAATTCGATACTATTAGAAGACAACAAAAAAAAACAAAACTTAAGATAAAAATTGTGATAAATGCACCATAATAATAAAACAGCAGTTTTAATACTCTGACAAGTCTTTTTAGAGCTCTGAGCCCAATCTGTTCGCTATTTGAGAGTAAATATATAAAAAATGCAGTCTTACGATGTTTAAACATAACTTTGTGCACTGTTTAAGCGTATTACGAAGAAAACTGAAACAAAAGATCGCCCACAAATAGTACCATTCCATCCCTTCACCCCTCCGAGGCGGATAAGGTTGAATCATAGTTGACCTTCGTTAAAGCACAACGGAGTATATTTACTTTTATGAAACAAACAATTACAATTTTACTGATTCAATAATTACATTCATATGTTTACAAAAACGCACGCAGGTATATACGCATACATATATATCAATGTTTGGCACAAATATTCCTTTGTATTACACACCTTTTATATACTCAACAAGTGGTACAGCCCCTGACCAACGCCAACCCTCTCCAAACAGACCCCAGTCTCCAACACAGCCCATCGTCAATCACAAATAATTTAAGCAGTCTTTTTGTCACATCAATATCACAAGCGAATTCATTTTGTGAACCAACGTCAAATTGAGAGTCAAGTTAGTTTTGGCAGTGTAAGAAAACGTACCAGAAAAAATCGGTAGGATATACATACATAATGTCTTATAATATTTAAATATATATATGACGAAAAAGATCACGATACAGTTAATACTTACGAATAAAACTTACCTTAGCCAAATTACGACAAGCGGTGACAAATACAATGTACACTGCCGTTTCCTATATGCTAGTACATGTTACCTCATTCCTCACTTACCATAGCTATTTTTATAAGAAAATTACTTATGGTTAAAATTTATTACAAAACTGAGTTATACAAAAATCATTCATACTTTTACGCAGCCTCTTTACGTATTGTATGAAGTGGGGCTTTTACATTGGTTTACACATAAATACAATATCCTTTATAAATCTCTAAACAAAGATCATGAGTTTCGAATTTTAAATTTTATATGAAAGGTTCCAGAAAAAAATATGATCACAACAGCAGGTGGAGGTAACCGTGCAAAAGCATTACAGGGTAAGTCTATTAGTCCACAAAGCACCGGAATTTGGCTCTTATTCATATTAAATACTGTTCAATAAATCACCACTGCACTGCCGTCGCGCGAAGGAATGTCACATAAGTACCAAAATGTCGAAAACAAACAATTGGTCGGGCGCCGCTGGGAGTACTTTCAGGAATGTGTACCCATATTTATGCACCTTATGTTTAATTAATAAAATATGATTGCTAATAGCGCAATTATAAGTAGCTATAAAAAATTAGATGTTTTTGTATCTTAATAAATTTGATGTCAAATTTAGATGTGACTTAAAAATTCTTGCTTATCCGTATTTTCTTTTATTATTCGGAGTTGCAAGTGCACCCCGTTACACCCTTCCTGTCGGCGCCCATCAACAACTGATTTCATTTATCATTCTCATCAGTTTACAAATATGCAATGGAAATGTATATTAATAATATAAAAATTTGCGTCCCCGAAGCTCTTGAATTCTATCTTATCACTAATTAATTATCCATACGACTTAAGACTTAGTGCATTATTGAGAGACACACCTATGCTTATAATTCACATACTTCATGACATACAAACTAGTTTTTCAATACATATGCTCGTCGAACGATTTTTCAAGAAGCATCTACATACATACGTGTGGCTTAATAGACGTCGCTCAAAAAATCGTGCGACGGTAGGAACTACGAAGCTTTGATAAGTCGAATGATATTTTTTTAAATATATACACCATAGGAAACTTCGTCGCCAGTCCGCGAACAGTCAGTTGGATCTTGCATTCGAAATTCTCTATAACAATCGTGTTGCCATAATAATAAAATGTCGTATAAAATCTCCCGAAAGCAGTCGGACTCCGTGGACGTGCGGAGGCTCGGGGGCAATGTACACCGTGGTCACCGCGGTACTGTGGAATTACAATACATGTACAAACTAGGAAGTGATGTCAGCGCGGAAGCAACCTCAGTCTTGTCAGTCATTCACGTGATGTCAGCCAACATTGCTATGACGACCAGCCCTTCCTCTTCACCCCACACTGGAACAACGTATTAAAAGAATATTTTTATTCGTTTTAGCCTTTCATTCATTTAAATATAAAGATATATAAGAGATATTTTTAAACCCTATTGATTCATTAGGTGAGCTTATTTCATCAAAATATGATCTTACTTTTCATGACTTTTAACTATATATGATAAATGATATTTAACCAATATATGGTGATAAAATTTTTATGCATTTCTTGTGTCAGTTGGGTCCAATCCAATTTAGCTTACATATATCGGTATTTAGCAAGCCCATTATCTTAAAACACTAACACACGAAGTATTCCAAGCGGCACCAGTTGTGCAAATTAATATCAAGAAGATTGTCCAGTTATAGAATCTGGGATTCCAGTAATAGGTAACAGAATAAATAAAAATCATTGAATTAAACGATGTTTATACTGACCAAAATTATCTTATGCTTCCATAGGCTGCTCTATTGGATCGGTGGGCGGCTCGTCCGTTGCGACCGTTTTCACTTTGATGTCGGACCCGTCCGCCTCCATTTTGTCGCCGTCTCCTTTCGCCGCGTCAACTGAATCGCCATTGGAACCATTAACAGTCTCTTTGCCATTCTCCGCAGACAATCGCGAGTTTAATTCTTCCATTTTGCTAGCATCACCGTTAACATTGACAGTGATCGCATCACCGTTAGTATCTTTGCCGTTAACAGGAGATTCATTGTCTTTCTCGCTATCTGCTTTATCTTGATCCGTAACCATTTCTGTGCCCGGTAATTCAACTATTTCCTTAACTTCGTTCTTAGTGGTGTCAGCTGGCGTTTCATGGCTATCCTCGGCTTTTGGAACTTGTGATTCTATTTCTTTGTCTTTAGGTTCAATTTTGTCCTTACTGTCTACATTCTCAGTATTCTGTACGGCGTCTTTGCTTTCTAACTTATCAATAATTTCGGGTTTTACTATTTCAATGTCTTCTACTTTGTCATCCGTGAGAATTTTTTCCTTATTTTCTTTTTCATTGCTTTCAACTTTGCTATTGCTTTCTGCTTTGTCGTTCTTTTGGACTTTGTTGTCGTTTTCCACTTTGGATTTAATTTCAACCTTTTCTTTGTTTTCCATGTCGACTTCGGCTACATTTGCCGCATCATCACCCTCCAATATTTTTACTTCAGGTACTTGAGTTGCATTTTCATTGTTTTCTGTTATCTTTTCTTCAGATTTTGACGGCATATCTAAGTTGCTCCTATTATCGGAGGTTTTATTTTGCAATGTTTCATCTACATTTTCGTCATCGTTTGCCATTTCTGACACAGAATTAAGATCAATCTCACTACACTGTTTCAATTCAAGATCTAGTTCTGTGTCTAAAATTCTGTCAACGATATCATTCGAATCCATATTTTCTGCATCTAATTCAGTTTCCATGGTCTCTTCTGCAATTGGGTTCAACAGAGGTTTTAAAGGGATATTGTCCAAGTTTGTAACTTCTTGTACTTTAGATAGAATTTCATCACACTCTTTTTCTAAAACTTCACCGACATTTTGTAATTCTTCCATATCTTCGTTAGTAGGTTCTTCCACAACAGGGACGAGGTCTTCAATCATTTCTGCGACGTCACCGAGATTTTCAGTAGTAATTTCCTCAATATCCGTAATAACAGTAGGCGGAGTTTCTTTAGCAACTTCGACCTTTTCCTTTAATACTTCTGTCTCTATTTCATCTTTTACGGGTTCTTTAGCAGTTTCGACTTTTTTACCTTCATCATTACGTTTTTGTTCTTTATCATCAGAAGGACTACCTTCTACTACACCCTCTTCCGGCTCCTTAATCGATAACACTTCAGATGCTTTTGATATTTCGTCAGGGTTAACTATGACTACCTCAGATTTAGTCACAATCTCATCATCCTTTGTTATCTCTTCATCTTTTTTAGTTAATACTTCATCAGTCTTTGTTCGAACTTCATCTGTTTTTCCTGTCAGATTGGTGTCCATTGTTTCAGTCTTCTCATTTGTGCTTGACATTTCACTTTCAACTTCAGTTATCACAGGCTCCACATCCATCATTGGTACATCCACGGGTACAACCGTATCAGTAATATCTTCTATAACAGTTTCAGCATGTATATTTGAATCCTCTACTTTCTTCTCTTCCTCAGGTTCCTGGACAACAACTGAAGCCTCTTCCACTTCCATACTTTCTTGTACATCTAGAACTTCTTTCGCTGCATTTGCTTTATCCGATACTACATTTTCCGAAGTAGTTTTAACATCGTTATCTGTATCGGTTTTAGCTACTTTCGCTGGCTGTTCATTCTGTAATGTAATTACAAGTTGTTAATTCAACATCCATGTAAATGTAAACTAGAATTCTGTTGATTTCGAATTCACGTTATAAAGATTAGTCAAACCTTACAATTTTAGAAAGAATTCATGAGTTTACAGAAGAAAGGCATGAACCAGTAATGCATGAATTAAACCACCACAAAATTCATTTATCCATTTTATTTTTGCCCGAAATTAACAATCTCAAATATAATAACTAAAAATCTCCCTGGACTATAACAACACACATGACCACTAGGAGTTAAATATATATTTCAAATATATTACATGCAAAAAAACATATAGCAGTTTGTTTTGAATATAGATTATAGACATACTTATTTAAAAACACAGTAATATTCCTTACAAGCTTATTTTACAATTTAGGCATTAAAACGAAATACAAATTTTTATATACAAAAATGTTATATATATATAAGTTACATCTATGTATAACAAATAAGAAGAGTTTAATATACACTAACAAACAAGAGCATCAACAGATGCTGTTTAGGATATGAACATTTGCTGATAAAATTACTTTAATTATATATTATCAGTCAATTTGAAAAAAAATCTAAATACATATAAAGCAAGTCAAAATCTACCACCATGAACATATATTATAAGCAAAATAAACACAACAAACAAACAAAATACAAAAATACTGACCTGTGACGTCGCCATATACATAATATAGAATATAGTGCATGCAGAAAGCTGGCTACTGTGGGGATAACATCATCGGGATGGCACCTGAGGTTCCGTCTTGCGCTTATTGGTTATGGTGAGCTGGGCCAGGCTGTGGAGGATCGGGTAGGCCTCTGAGGCCTCGGCGGGCAGCGGCGCGTTGCCCTCGCGGCTCACCAGCGCCACGTATAGGCCCGCTGAACGTGCAGCCTCCGCTTCTGTAATCAGCGTATTTAAAGCGTTTTAGTATATCGTAAACCCAAACCACCAGTATGTATATACATATATCTTTATGAATGTGGAAAAAACAGTAGGTCTGTATGTATAGTAAGCTTTGGCCCTTGGTGCTCTCCATCTGCCACGCAAAAGAGAATTGGTGGAATGATCCATAAATACCAATATCATTTTTATCATTGGCCAGTGTGACACACTACAGCCTTAACCCTTCTTTTTATCTATGTCCAACAGCCGGAAATAAAATATGATGTTCATATAACATAGCTACAATTATATGAAGAGAATTCTTCACAGTTTTCTTATCATTATTTCCACATGTTTATATCATGTTTTTATGTGTTAAAAGTTTATTCTATTAATAGCTGTTCAATCTATATACACAGTAGCAACAGTACTTAGAGCAGACTGTTTGACTCATTTGATAAACAGGCATTTGTTAAACTAAATTAATTACCACTATTTATCATATCATGATCATTATCAGACTACTCCCATTCATCGCCAGCTGGACACAGGCCTATCCAATAGCATGCCACTGAACACAATCTTTAGCTCTTCACATTGAATTACATTTATCATATATATTTCTAATTCAAAACCATACAAGAGTTGTCTGTTTTGTAATATGATATTTTAATGTAGCATATACAAAATAGAATCAGAGAATTAACAAATATTGCTTGATTGGTAAATGATTATTATTGAGTTGGTCCAAAATGTTTTTATAAAATGATCTCTGATAAGACAGCTACACTATATGTCTGAACCAAACACTAACCACTAAATTAAAATAAATAAAAAAGCACATTTTTGATTCAGAGATTGATCGTCATTGATTGATAATATTATACATGATTCAGACTGCCTCGTTGGTCGCGTGGTTGCAAGCGCGACTACCGATCAAGACAGGAATTTCTTAAACAATATTTTCTTAATTTACATGAATGGGTATTTGAATCTTTTCAAAATCCAAATTCATTTCCTTCATATTTTTCAGAATACTTTACTATCACTGCAACTACTTGAGTACATTGTCTGTAAGATCATCAAAACCTCCCCTAATAATGACAAAATGAAAAAGCCATTGCCATGAAGGTCACATAAAACCATACAACAGTATAAGCTTACAATTTGTCTAATACAGTTATAAAACTAAGAAAATATTAATTTTCTAACTGCCTTAAAACAACGTTTAAATGAGAAAACGACTCCCAACTCGTCCAAAATTTAATATAAATAGATATAACTTACCTTTCAGTATATCAGTGAGGAAAAGCACATTCTCAGGCTTGACACCAATCTTGTCAACAATGGCGGTGTAACTAGCAACCGCCTGCTTGGGGCCCACGGCGGTGTCGAAATGTCCGTCGATGAATTTCAGCAGGTCGCCGGCGAGAGACTGACCGAACAGCAGTTTCTGTGCCTGAACAGAGCCCGAAGAGTAAATGTAGACCTTCTGGCCTTCCACGGAGCGCCACTGTTCCAGAGCTGCAGATACGTCCTCATAAACACTGCAAAGAGCAAAATAAAAATATATGGTAAGGTCTTATTATATACCATATATATGTACCTTAAGGTGGGTTTTTTTCCAATTAGTCAAGTGGCCTGTTGGTCCTGTGGTAAATGAACATAACTGCTGAGCTAGAAGTTGTTAGTTTGAATTCCACTTGTTTGATAAGCACAAATATTTGTGGTGTGTGTTAAAAAAATTTGAGTACATATTAGCATGTTGTGGTAATATGTACTCGGAGATGTTTTTCATATGTAATTTATGAGCTGCCTGGTTTCCATGACACAGGCTCTCTTTGAGCTTACTTTAGATTCCCATGGCTGTGTTTGAAAATGTCCTGGGGCATTTGTTATAGTGGACATTGATTTACTGCATCTAGTGATTATAGTATAAAAAAATAATATATATACATTTAATATATATTTAGTAATAAATAATGACATTTAATAATATATACACATATTAAAAAGATTAAAAAGTTTAAAGTTAATAAAGGTTCAATCAAACACAAAACAAGTACCAACCAATAAACAGATTTACTCATTTATAATAATATTGTAGTCTTGATCTTGAAGATTGGTTGAAACATTCTTCTTATTTTGCCCGATGATACCATCACTATTAATAACTTTATTTCTATCACTACTTTTTCTTCTGAACATGATGGAAATTCAATATTCCATATGGAGTCTGGCAGGTGGGCATTAATTATATATTTCATTCCACTGTTGGACTCAATCTTCTCAGAATGAAAAGGTAACAGCTATAGCCTACCATACTAACCAACTATGGGTTGTTGGCAAACTTTCCACACTTTAGACATAAGCAGGTCTCCTTATGTATTTGTTCACTGCTACAGCCAGTGATATGTTAATGTTACAGACACAACTTTTTAAGAAATTGAACATATCTCTGGACAATTATATCATCATCATCATCAGCCCTTTTATCATTTCACGATTGGATATGGGTCTCAATACAAATATTTAAGTTAGACAATTTGTTTAATAGTAAAATCATAATGAAGCCTCAACTTACTGGCCCTTGATATCTCCATTGTCATATCCCTTCTTCCAAATCATACCCTGAAGTTGTTTAAGGGCGCCAGCCTTGCGGTCGGCCGACATCTGCCATTTAACATTTTTGACTAGACCTTCGATCTGATCCTCCTTTGAAGCATCCTGGAAAAAAAATTATACATGGTAGATTTAAATTAACATAATACAAGTATCAATAGTTGATGATCTATTTCACACTGCCTTGTTAGCCTAGTGGTTTTGCAAGCACAATTGCTGAACAAGTAGTCCTGAGTTTGATCGCTGTTTTTGAGCAAGGACTTACTGGAATCTTCCAACTTGAAATTCTCAGCAGCAACATGCAGTGTAATATTGTGCCAGGTAAAATATGAGAGCGTAATACACTCCCGTGCCCACTGCGTCGCCCGTCAGGCATATACAGTAATACAGTCGTAATGTTATCATATTTTCAGGAGCAAAAAAGGTTGTTTATTAAGCAAATAGTTGTAAATAACATTCTAAGGTAGAATAAATAAATGAAAGTCCCTCATTTAACCCGACGTCGCGCTATAACAATAATAAAGTAATATTTTGGATACGTTTTTTGAATTCACATTTCATACTCTACCTGAAGTAGTTCTGTGAATTTTGTGGGTTAAAAAATCATTGTGACCTAATGTAACATAAGTAGGTACATACTAACTGCATAAAAGTCACTTGTTTAACTGTATCATGATTTTAATAATAATATAATAATAATCGACCCATTTGTCATTCCACTGTTGGAATATGGGTCTCTTCTCATATTGAGAGGGTTAAGGCCATAGTCTGCATCATAGTAATGTGTCTGTCGATTACAAATACTTTCAGCGCATACGAGTATTGCTCGACGTACAGCCATAAGCACACCGTTACCGTCTCCGACACAGGAGCGTTTCACGTTATGTGTGCAGCCGTAAATATAATATTTAGCGAAGCAAATGTTTTGTCCAAACTGCGCTTAAATCGAAGGTGAGTTACCGAAACGGCCTCGATTGTGGTATATGTACAAAAACATCCATTGTGCTCGACGGTGAAAATTAACGCAATGACTGTTTCAAGGGCGGTAGCGGTAAATGTTGCGATGGATACTCAGCGAATTTTAATGTTATCCGGTAATTTTGGAGTATTTTTAGTTTTCCATACAAAATCCATAGAAATCTTGCCAAGGATTTTCGATGTAGCTTCCGATGCATTATTCCAGATGATGATGATATTTAAAAATATACCAAAATTTCAATGATTGAAACATCTAAATGTCGGATTTAACTATATTCCAATTCAAAAGCTCAAAAAAGGAGTTGGAGACTAAATCCCTTTTTATTAAACAAAACATCAGTAATGCGATACTACATTCAGTAATAAAATTCATTTGTTCTACAAAAAAAATAAAGCACATGCTAACATTTATTCGAGTGCTGAATAAATTAAACATAACAGAATTCTACAAAGGATAGGCTAGGAAAAGTCCCTAGGGATCGCTGAATAATTTCAATTTCTGGTAGCGTTGAAAATAGGTTTCCGAGAAAAAGCATGGAATTCTCTTAACTTACTTTTCGTAGATATTTTATAAAATTACAAAACCTTGAGCCCTAGCAGTTTTTCAGTTTACTTTTCATCGAAAAAGTAATTTTCAACATCAGCTTTACAGTTAAGTATTCATCAAATAATCTGAAAATTCAATGTTCTCTTTTAATTCAAATATTATACCCTCAACAAACTTTCAAACCTTAATAGGTAAACTCTTAAG
The DNA here is from genome assembly GCA_018246775.1 of Parelbella machaon machaon. Lineage (NCBI taxonomy): Eukaryota > Metazoa > Arthropoda > Insecta > Lepidoptera > Hesperiidae > Parelbella > Parelbella machaon. The sequence continues at coordinate 11,235 of DWFV01000201.1, forward strand.
AACTGTTCAAATATCGTAAATTAAAAACTTCATATAATGGATGTAAATATTATAATCATCTTGAAATTTGAATACTACGTCACAAATACCTTAGCTGCCACCAGACCTTACTTGATCAACACCTCTTACTGCATCTTATTCATATACTCCATCTTGTTTTAGTGTTTATTACTATTAAATTGCAAACTGACGCAAACATTACAAAATACTCCTACCTGCTGCTCTTTTCTATTTCTCCTTCTTTTTACGAAGGGCTTACAGCGGTAAGCATCCTAACCAATGGCGAAGCATCATTGCGGTCGGCAATAACTATAAATTTTATTACGCTAATTTTGTTGCCAAAAAGGTAGAAAAAACTGTGCTCTGTATCAATAATATGTTAAAATATATGAGAATGCAATGGGTGAGTATGTGTGCATTCTGAGCATTTGGTAGCAACAAAGGTAGGAAATACCTGTGGATAGTACCTAAATAAAATACTTGTGGAAATAGTTGTGGATAGTACCTAATAAAGAGATGAAGTAGCTCTCACTGGTCCATTAACTGAACGCTGTGCTCCAACGGAGACTGAATGCGTGCACGCATGCCACAATGCCAGCGTAGTACAACGCTTGAATGCTCTGATAAACTATCCCACATCATGTATTTGCAGTTATAAACATATTTTCATTCGCATCAGACCGCGAATTAAGGCCACGATATCTTCAGGTTCAATCTCACGAGAAATGTTGGCAATTTTGAAACCGGCGAAACCGGCGTGCGTGTTCGAAGAGAGTGCTGAATGCTGAACGAACTTAGCTGTTTAGGTCTGTAAGGATACAGATATGTGGTAGTCGGTAGCCACTATCAACCCATTAAGAAACCTGACGTGATAATACTACATCACCATAATTACCTATGAGAGATGTAAATGCTATTTAAAACTCCGCTAAAGAGATGTTGTACGTGTTTCTACTAAGTATATATTTGAAATTATCGTCTTCGAAAATATGATATCACAGTCACTCCTTCATATGTAGAATTTTGCTCAGTAGGGACTATGGAAGGGTAGGGGGGGGCTAAAGCTAGCAGACGTCTGTTTAGCGGCGCGATGTCACGACAAACTAACGTTCTCCTGTATTCTTACGTTATTTATTCGTCATCGTCATTTGATATTGGACAAAAATGTCAATGTTTGGGCTAAAAGCATTGGCATTAGCGTCCATTACGCACAATCGATACGCGTGGGCCAGTAATAAAGGTAAATTGTATACACCCTGTCGCTACGTCACAGATAATCTGCGGTGACATGCAAAGCGAGTCATTCGATAGAGAAAAAAAACACCCCAACGAATATGCATGACTGAACAATTCTTTTGCATGTTTTAATTTTTTCGTTGTTTTTCTGTACGTAAAATGTGTGAAAAGAAAAACTACTCGATAGTCTATAGAAAATTTATAACTTGAAATTAAAAGTAGTAAAATCGGAGTCTGGATTAGTGTCCGGTGTAAGGTCCTCCGGTCCTCCTATTCCATGATGGAGCGTAAATGTGTTAAAACATAAGAGAGTGCTGATGAGTGTCATCAGCTCATCTTTTTGGGGATCACAGAGGTGAAGTTACCTTATATTTAACATTATTATAATTTTTAACATATCCAGAGCTGGTTCTTAGAAGATAGGCTAGTACAAATTCCTTATAGTGCAAACGATCAACATCGTATGATATATTTCACGAGGTACTAAAGATTTAATTATTTAAGCTACGAAATCGAAATAATAATAGCAAGTGATAGAAAAAAGAAACCTATTTTGCCTTATAACGCCTGTAGGTTTTCTTATCAAGACGCTCGCAACTATTCAATCAATTTCAATGATCTGATTGAACGGTGGTATCTCTTAATATATTCTCGTCAATAATCAATTCGCTCGAATCAATCAAGCCTTGTTGATCTATTACCTATACCTATTTGTACATACCTTTATTTGCGTCATTTATATAGAATTTTAACTTGAGAATACTAAATAATTCCTAATCCTGCAATCTTCTTGATGGTAAATATGAACAGTGGAGGGTAGTGGCTATGAATGATTTTTAACTAACATATGCATTCATTGATTGCCCAATTGTCTTAGCACTTATCGATACCAAGTGCAGGACCCAGAGTGTAGATTTACTTGCCGCCCCAGTGCAAATATTTGTGTGATGAGCATAAAAGAACATGTGAAATTATCTGTGTATGTACGGAAAAATGTATACATGTAGTTTGAAAGCTGTCTGGCTATCATAGAATAAGCATTACTTTTGGAAGCAGATAATAAACTAAGTATTTCTATCTTAATTAACAAAAAAAAACCCACAACAGCAACAAAGTTGTAGTCGAGTGGAGATCTAACGGGGTTGCAGATATTAATTATTCGGGCGAGGTCAGACTTTGCTAAGCTCTTGTATGGATAAAATGATTGGAAAATTTCCATCAGCAGTTCCATGATTCTGGACAGGTCACGGTAAGCAGTAGATTCAAACAAATGCCGCTCTATAACAGTGTTTAAGCCTTAATGCAGAATTTACTGTTATTAGAAGCTTTTAATACAATAGTTGGCCACAAACCTGCATCGCCTACACTAGAAACAGAAATAGTTTTACCGAGAAAGCTAGAGAGAATCGCAGCCGATACTAAAACTTACCATTAGTCGTCGTGGGCGTGTGCTTTCCTGACGAAGCAAAAGGCAAAAGTTAAAACTGACAATTACCTTTGTAAATCATACCCTGTACAATACAAAGAAGGCACAAAATCAGTTGCAAATGTAATTTTTAACAAAAAAAAAAAACCCCGGCGGTTTTGACCTGACCGAAGCGCAAATAAATAGGTCACATTTACTGTATGCAGGGGTCGAAAGCGATGGCGTGTCTGACCTTATTTCCAAAAGCCAAATTCGCTAACATTACCAAGAGCGAACATTTTTGTCATACACAATGTAGAGTAAATTAAAACAAAGAAAGAAAGAAAACCTAAGAAATCTGACCGTGTATATAGATTCGTGCGGATACAGTGCATTTAGCATGCGTATGTTAGAAATGTGCAACATTTACCTCATCGTCGGTCAAATAGAACTGAAAAGAAAGGAAGCACGGTTATAGGTTTAACAAGCTCACAGACATGTTACACATAAAAAAAAACATCATGGCATTGTTATTTTAGCAAGTAAAATGCATCCAAAACTGTAATTTGGATGATAGAAACATTACAAATTTATAATACTAGTAACTATGTTTTGTAATAAGTAATCATTTTCCATATTTGTCTACAAAACTGTTATTTACCTTCAAATATTCCATATTTGGCTACTCTGACATATGTTAAGCACAATAAATGTGATCAATAAAAATTCTATTTAATAGAAGCTCGTGGCATATTTCTGAACCGTATGTAATGTAGCCTCAATTTCCACCATCGCTTTCAGAAAGACTTTGCCAAGAGCGCGCAAAATAAATCTAGATGCATTTTACTTATCACAAGTCGAAAAGCGATCTTAAACATTGTCCAGTTTTAACGTGGTCTCTGATGATGAGAATACCCTTCAAGATAAATATTTCACGATTATAATAACAATCATTTTTTGGAGGAGACAATTTCAAATCTTCTCTTCAGTAGTTATCGTTGCGTCTAAATTTACTAAGCCCAATGTTAGGGCCATCGTATTCATTACATTTTCATTATTGGAAAAAATAATACTAGTACCGTGGTGTGAATACTTCCAAATATTATAAAATCGCTTCTCAATCTTGAAGAAAACAGTGTTACATTTAAGATATCACATCTAGCATAATTCATCCCCTTTAATAAATTCCCCTATATTTAAACTGCAATATTAAACCATACGAATCTTTAGTGACAATATCTTCATCTACATCTTATGCAAAATTATTTGAATTCTCTATGGAACCCCAGCTTCTTTTTCATCTTGAGAAATATTCTAGGTTTACTTCTTTTATCATGTCATGTACTTCTTTTATCTTCTGTCATCCCTTTATAAACATTTGGAAATTTTATTTCAGACGAAGTCTCACAAGCAAGACGGGAAGATATATCTCCTAAGTTATTCATGATGTATGAAATCTCACGAGAGATTATTCAAGCGTTACTTTAATATTGCATTTAAATAACACAGTCTCCACAGTATACATCAAAGGTTTTAATATGAAAAGTAAGAAATTTTCAGTGTGTCTATATGGTGGTGTTTTTTTTGGTCTTATAACTTCCGTTGCTATTATAATAGGCTCTCTCGTTTCATCTCCAACATTACAAACTCTGTTAAGATGTAAATAGTAAGATGTAAAGTATTCAGATGCTGGAATGACATCGACCCTATTGGTGCCCATGTCGTGGTCAATTTTGGATGTGCGACTAAGGGCGCAAACTTTGGCGAGTATTACTGTGACTCAGAAAACGAATATAGCAATTAATTCTGATTGCTTCGTACAACATTTGCTAAACATTCTGTAGCTGATAGGAAGTCATGTGGCTGGTCAATGCCACTGGAGCGACTTACACTACCTATAAGAGGTACGCAGAGTACGAATTATCAGAACATTGGAAGAGTTAGCCAAGCCAGTGACAAGTTTAAGCCAGTTTAACAATCGCATCCAAAATTTGATTAGAATAGCATCAAAGGGGTATATCATCATCATCATCATCATGATATATATGTTAGTGTATATGACCTTTTTGAATTAGTATGAAAAGCACACACCATATCTAACACTTATTACAACATTGCACACACAATCATGCATTAACTGTACCTACAAAGTGACACACAATGGGCAAGGTTTATTTTCCTTTTGGCTGATACGTAATACGACCGTGGTTCAGATAGCGGCATTAAAAATTGTTCTTTGTTGGTCATTCAGGGTCCAGCTTGGTTTGTAAGAAATAACGTCTGGGCATTACTAAGGGTTCCGTGCCCATTTTGGTCAATATTGCACCTCGTCTCAGCAGACGTCTACTTGCCAATAGTAACAAAAGCCGCTAGGAATACACGCATAGTACAGAACATTTTAAGCGGATACATACGTTAGAGAAAAAAAAATATTGTATTAAAAATATTCGACCTGCTTCTTTTTTCTTTGCCTTTAAGTCTCGGTACTCACATCCGGCCGCAATATTATTACCTTAATATCTAAACTACCTAACTGCCTACGTAATTGATGAAACGTGGGAGTGTACTACATTCCTCTGCCTATCTCTTCGGGGATTACAGGCGAGGTGTTACATTTGTTA
>DWFV01000202.1:0-16476 GCA_018246775.1 Parelbella machaon machaon
TTAGGGAAAATTTAAAAACACGAATTGGAAGACGTCTTATAGGATTCATCTAGTAAGGAAAGAGGATTTGCTATTTTTATTTGAAAATACCTCTGAATAGAAGAAAACGGAGTATTACAATGTTATGTAAATGTTATAGTAGCTATCTCTAATATCTAATATACTTTCTTATACTTTTGCATTGCTACTTCTAGAAGGGAATAACATAGTACAGAATAAAGAAACATTTTAACTCTTATCAATTAATGACATATAAATTAATTTACTGTAATGTAATAAAAAAAAAATAATTATTAAAATAAAAAAAAATATTAAAAATTTATAAACATTAATTATTAAAATTAATTATTTTTTTATGTAATTTAGAGAGGCCTATGTCCAGCAGTGGATGGAAGTAGGCTGATGAAGATGATGAATATAATTAACTTGAGAACATTTGTCCATCATTGGATTTGGTCGAATATGGACGCATTGGTTACAGCCTGATACGTCCATGTGACTACTACATAACTTGAATCAGAGAAATGGACCCTATTGGTACGTCACTACTTACAAATATTTTCAAAGAAACATGTATTTTATTCCCCTTATATGTTGTAAAGGACAATTCGTAGAATGACTCTAATATAGATGTTTACGATTTTCCATTCAATGCATCCATGTAAAATATCAATGCCTTAAACACCTTACCTCGTACAACTATTAGGACCACGCTTTTCCATTACAGTGCACCTTCCTACCCCCATGACACAGTCGGGCGTACCTTTGTGACAGGTCGATAAGATATGCGGGTCATTCGACTTTAGTACTGTTTGGTACGCTGACGATAACATGATATACTCAAAGGGGGCAATGTCGAGAAGACGAAAATGATCAGTAATTACTGGTATGCCAAGACAACGTTGGGTGCCCATATGCTACTTATGTTATGCTACTCTTTCTAAGCAAGTCCAGTAATCAGGGAACAAGAATGTTAAGGGTTCTCTCTTCCATTTTTTAATCTCCTAAATTGAAGAAAAATTTAATACTGCCTGTAATATAAATCCTTTAAGGTATTACAAAAAAGTTTGTCTTTAACTTTCTTTGTGTTCATTACGAAATAACCACTTATTAAATTGAACTGTGTCCCTATTTCTTATTAGAAAATTGCATTTTCACACGATAGCAAAGAAATAAGAACCCCCGAGGAATAGTATTTCATCTATCCTGCAATTCTATCAATAGATTGTCAAGGACCGTTCGATCAGAAAGGGAATTGAGTCATCTATCAATTTTAACTCGTTCAACCCATTTAGGGCGAAGTTTCTACTGAGATAAAGATATCGTTTTGAAATCTATAAATTGCTAAGCAATATCCATTATATACATAATAATATTCATTATATCGACATTAACCTGAAGAATTAATTATATGTAACATTACATCAAAGTACTAAACTGAGTAAAATAATTTAATATAGGAAAAATGACAAATTTAAACCGTATCAATCCCAGTTCCCCAATTGCTGGAAGGAAAATTTACTTACCGTGATATCCGTCCCCGATCTAACCGGAAATAAGCTTAGATTTAAATAGCTACCTTATATTTAGAAAATTCCGTAGCTTTTTTATATACATGAATATACCTTTTTCCTTGTTAATTTAATATACAGAGTATTTTATTAATTTCCTTTAATCATACTGAATGGTTTAGACTGTTAAATGGGTTATAAATAACCCTTTGTTTACGAATTTCCCATACTAACTTTGACCCCATTTTCTACCGTGCACTTTTAATCAATTTGCGTTTTACTAATGGACCGATACCACAGTCCACGAGATCAATTCGTTACTTATCCCGCATTAATGTCCTATATTTTCCTATCAAAAATATTGATGTTATAAAAACACTTGCGTAAAATATGGTATCCAAAGAATTTAAAGCAGAGTTATATTATCATACTTAACAGTTTTATTCTATTTCTTACATATTCTGCATTTTATTTTCTTTCATTACCTATATCGATTTAATCATATGTAATATATAACTTGAAACTGAAAGTTAGTCTGATAGGTACGTGAGCATTTCAAATGTCACAAAGGAGTTTTCTCGCTGCCGCTGTGGTCTACGAAACCTTCATGTTAAGTGTATATTTTAAAAAAAGGGGTTGGCCACAATGGAACGGATATGCAGTTAAGTTAGATTAGGTCGCACATGTTTTTATTAGGTCGTGTAAAAACTAGGTGCTCCGACGACTCGAAGAAGACAGCATTAAGCATCTGGATTCGGATTTTCCAGGACCGGAAGAAATGGCGCCGATTAGGAGAGGTCTATGTTTACCAGTGAACATCCAAAGGCTGATTATGATGGTAATGACGTGAAAATCCTTTTTTGCTGACTTTTGAATGGTTTCAAGAGTAACTCATTGTATTTTTTATTACCCAGACACAGGCCAAATAGTTACGTTCAACACATAAATATTTCTCACGTGAAGATACGAATCCGCGATCTCCGGCTTTTGTGGTAGGTTCACTAAGCACTGAAATAGCGACCTAGTTGATCGATATCAATATATGTTTTAAAAAAGCCAAGTCCTTCGTAAATTTTTTATAAGTACGGGCTGAATAAAATCTCAAGACGTTAAGTGCAAGGCGATTGTAATCGGATCTGCAAAGTATAACCTCACTCTAGCTATGAAGTGTAAGACTAAATGTGTCGGGAGAGGTACGCGAAGAAAAATTTCTAATTCTTGGTGGTATATAAAAAAAATATATTGTACACTGTGATCGTATTCTTATATACTTTACACTCGTAGCTATTTAATTGTTAATTATATAATAGTATATTCCTTGACCCTTTTGACAGCAAATGTAACATAATAAGTTAAAAAAAACGTTTTCTTATAAATTGTCCTTTTTATCTCTGCGTTTCTCAAACACAGCCACTCTCTAGATCACTGATTCCCAGAAGGTGGTCCGCGGAAGTCCTTGGCTCCGTAGAAGCATCACAGGGTTTCCATGTATCTAGAGTCTATTTACCCTCACAACAACGAAGAACAAACACTTAACAGATCATTTTGAAATTGTTGTATAAAATATTAGATCTCATTTTAAATCTCATTTTTAGTTAAGGTCTAATAAATCGGAAGTATATCTACATAACGTAACATCACGCCTGCAATCCCCGAAGGGGTAGGCAGAGGAGTGTAGTACACTCCCACGTTTCACCAGTTGCGTTTAAGTCCCATGGAATAGGTGGTGAGCCTATTGCCATTCACCGGGCACAGATCCAGACTCCAAGTCACTACTAGAATTTCTAGATTAGAAAATTCCAATGGTACCCGATCCGGGATTTGAACCCAGGACCTCCCGTTCGGCACTCGGGCTTGCAACCACTCGATCAACGAGGCAGTCTTACGAGGAAATTTTTATTAATAGCTTAGAGTCTGGATTTGTTTCTGATATATGACAATAGGCCCACCTCTTCTTCCATAGGCGGGTGTAAACGTATATGGTGAAGTGTGGGAGTGTTCTCCTGTGCCTACCCTGTCGCAGGGATACAGCCACAATGTTACGTTTCGTACGTTTGTTACAATACTTAAGTATTATTAGCAAATCACAAATATACATACATTGTTATTCCGTATTATCTTTATAAATATATTGCAATATTTTTTTCTGTTTATTCTGAACGAATTATTAAAAAATACAGTTAACGTCAATTGTCATTCGGTAATTTGTTTGACAGCCGTCAACACTTAATATTCTGTATTACGGACGTTTGTGGTCAAGTCGCCTGAAATGCATTAATTAAATGTATAATAATTAGCGAACCTTGTTTTTAATTTTATTTCCTAAGGTACTTAAATTTGCTGCAGTCCAAAAGCGACTGCATTTGCATTTGAAAAAGAGGCAAAAATTGAAATGTGGGGAAATTAAATGGAAAAGAAAAAATATGTTGTTTACCCAATCTTTGAAATACGTATAGAAAAGACGAGAACGAACTGCTTACCCATGCTGAGAGTTTTCACGTAGGTAAATAATTTGTTAATTAAACGAAGCGTTAATTTCAATACAAAAGCATCAAAGACCAAAATATTATGACTTGAATATCACTACACGTTAAAACCATAAAAATAATAGAAAAAAAGTGTACAAAGTTCAAACCTTACATCTTCGAGACAAAGCATCCATTTTACAATGACCCCCCCGTCTCCTTAAGCTAAGCGTTTCACCACCGAAGTCCCTTGTATATTATCCCGCCAGAGCTCTTGATAGCTGGCCGTACACTCGCGTGCATAAAGTGTATAAACATTCGGGTCAATTGTCGGTCGTTAGCTCCCGACGTTATACACTAAAGCCACGCAGTGTAGGGTTAGCGGACTGGATATTATTTTAAAACGGTTTTGTTCAGGCTTATTAAAGGTATTTTCGTGTTAAATTAGTACTGTTATTGTGGGGTTTTATGAAAAATAAGCGTGCCCTGAGCAATTTTTTTATAATTGATACATGATTTATTCATGTGAGTATTGTTTGTGTGAGTATGACTCACTTCACATTTGACGTCACCCCTACAACTCTAGGCTTAGTTTAGTACTATTTATGAAATCATTGTATACTAATATATTCTTTTTATAAAAAATATTAAAGCATATTTTTTTTTGGATTGTCCTTTTTCCTGCAGTGGTATTTCTTTAACCAATTATAATTATATATTTTTTATTAATTGATGATAGTTTGTAATTTTAAATTAAATCGCTTTAAATTGCCTCCCAAACAAAACGTGGTTCTCGTTCTTTGTCTAAATTGTTTCCCATACAAATTATGGATCTAATTCTTGGTGTAAGTAATCCCCTATACAAAATATTCTTAATTACACAATATGTTACAAGGTTTTTACTGAAGGAAATTGAGCATAGCATTAATCAAATATTTAGAGTCAGGCGTGTGGACCATTGTTTCTGGTATATTGTATCGGGCCTAACAACGAAACTTGTCCCCCCTATCGGTGCCCGTTTCCATTTTACTAAGGAAATTAATTTATTTCATACGCACCTTTTACTAAGCAAAGTATTTAGTGTTTGAAAAAATTAACTTAAAAGATGTCACGGTGTTGGTGTGCTGTTTTTATTTTTTATTGTATTGTCTGTTATGTACGTGTAATGCTAAAAGATTTTATTAGATATCTATCAGAAATCTTATTTAATTGAATATTTAATTATGTGAAAACCAACAATTGTTTATTCACCCTTGGTTGAAATTCTATTCAGATTTGACAGAGTAGTATATTGTAAGTAAATTCACTAGCCATTGCTTTAGCATGTTAGTGAGGCTGAATGTTGAATTGTCAGAATGTTAGTTCTGGATACGATTCCTATACAAATGAAATATTTGTGTGATCAGCAAGAGTGCTTATGCTGCGTCGGGGTTAATATATACCTATATAAATAACATATTTTGTAATAAACGTATGTATATATGCACGTTTATTAGTCGTCTGGTTACCAACGCACAGGCTCGGCTTAGTTTAAAGTAAGATGATGGTGTGCCAATGTGTTTAAGGTATCACTTTTATTTTCTTATTTCACCGGTAGAATCAGTTTTTGATTAATATGCCTAAAAAATAACCCTTTGTAATTTAAAATTTAGTCTAACATGGTCAGATTATTAAAATCAAACGTATATCAAAGACAGTATATCTTACCACTTTACAGGTGTACCATCTAAAAACCTAACCCGTCCCTCAGCATATACAGGGCGCTGTTTCAAAGTAGGTTACTAAAGCATGTAACTCTGTCGTAGGCCTAATGCTTGCGCTCGTTTCTCGAGAACTAGTTTGAACGTGTTTTGATGGTAGTCTATTAACTGAACCATACAATTAGTTTTGACAAAACATCACGTTTGTAACACGTCAGTCACGTTTGACAAACATCACGGTTGTAAGTCAAAAAGTAAGGTAAGACAAAAAGTAAAGTTGTAGAAAGAACAGCTTTTGCATTCCATAGCACAAATTTCTTTCTGAAATTATAAGTAACACAAGTAATCAGGTGACAGAAAAACATTTAGGACAGAAAAATGAAGTTGGATAGCAGGTAGAGTCGTTTACCGTGTTTTCAATTTCAAAGATTAAATTGAAAATTCTGCAACCCCCCCTCGCCTTCCGGCCCCTTTACCTTTTCTTAATCCTCCCTAAATCATAGTCCGTTACGGAACAGGGACAGTAGACAAATAGTACCATGTATCAGATATCTCTGTACTTAGAGAACTGACGTGCGTCTTCTCTCTTTGCTATTATCCGAGATGGTGTTGTGGAAACGCGTCCTCATCTGTGATTTATGAGCCCAACGCCCAATGTTGCCGCGTTATGAAAATATTTAATTATTCGCCCTCAGTTCTGCATGTCACCGTGCAATTTCAGTGTCGCGGCGCCCGTTGACGGAATTCCTTGATACTTTGACGTTTTAATTATTCCCTAACTGATATTTTATGGATGTGCGAGAGGTTATGGGGCAATTTTGTTGTTAATAATAATAATTTTTTATTCATGACTCTGTCATTATGGGCAATTATTTTATCTCTTTTAATTTAAAATAAACGAGTGAAATTAAGGAGTACCTATCGAGAATGTTTGTGAGCGGTGAAAGAAGATTAGTGTTTATTAAGCAGTTTTTCTAGTTCTGTCAGCTGGGTTGCTAGAAGATAGTTTAATTGACATTAGGCATTGGAGTGATTCAATCTACTGAAAAAATCCGCTATGAATAAATATACTTTATCTAGCAAGGAACTAATACAATGTATTGGTGGGTAGTCTTTTTCTTATTGCATATAGGATGATATCGAGAAAAGTCTAAAGTGAGGCATTAAAAGTGTAAATATTTATATACCCAGGTTTAATTTCATAGTAACAACAAAATGTATTTTCGATATCAAAAATCAGGAAATCTTTATGTATGCAAAATTACACATTTATATGTTTGTTCCTCTGTCATGTCGCAACCGAGTAGTGGATAGAAGTGATTTTCTATACAAATATAACTGAAAGATCAAATAGTGACATGAGCTACCTGTTATGTCGATACAATACCTGTAAGGTTTCCCGGAGAAAATATTTATTGGAAAAGGCAATGTGTACGTTTTCGAATGTATTATCAGTGCATTTTTAATTTGAATAGTGAAGCTATATACAATACCTAAGGCCTTGCTTAATATTTTAAATTTAAAAGAGGTATTTTTAACCTATTTTTGCATATGAAAACAAATAAGTAGCTGTATAGAGGAATAATAAAATCTAAACTATGTCAGTCGTATTGCCTAACAAGTGGCCAACTCTCTATTATGACTATTCAGTGTTTTTTCACTACCTTAGAATAAAAAATCATTAAATATTATTTAAAATAAATTTTCATCCACTCACCATAAAATATAATTTAATTAATGAACGAATGAACGAAGGAATAAATATACTCAGGTATATTAGTTTTAACTATTTAAGAGTGTGATTTTGATATTTAATAGTCAATTGTTTGTGTCAGATTTTGTTTTTCTTATTTATAGCTAAAGTTCTGTTTAATTTCAATGCTTACAAATACGCTTTTTATTTTTTCACTTATTATTTAATAAGCCATTGAGACACGTTATTCGCTTCGATGCTTTTCTTAATATTTAAAGGGCCACAGCGTAACCGAATGCTGTAAATTTGTATGCAGCCAAAAATTTGACAATTAAGATGACGTTTTTATGAAAGAATGGTGGTACCTTAAGTCTAATTTAAAATTGAGATTCGTTCATAAACTGTCATAAGTGTCATTTGGCAGCGCCATTTTATTTTATGATAAGCTATCTTTATGTGGGATTATGATAAGAAATATTTCGCAAATATGGTTATTTTGAAGCGCTTGTGGTTTTAATGCTTTTGCATATCGTAAACGATCTGCCATTTTAAAGGATGCCGAGCGTTACCGCCTTTTGATAGCCATTTATAATTCTTTAACAATAGTCTACGTGCTTTAGAGAGAACTATTGTTAAATATAAACATTTCTCAGTCAGAACAGCTGTAGAACAGGTGATGGGGAATAAAAAATTGTGTATCGGTTTCAGGGTGGTAGAATCTAATCCCTGGGTTGCCAACTACTGTACAATTAACATGTTATCTACAGTTTAGATGTTGCTATAAGCTTAATTCAATATTCCTATTTAGATCACAGAAATAGCAATCTGGCAACGTATAGTCATAATTTAATGGTTAAAGGTTTGTAAGATATGTCTTAAAATTTTTAAGATACAAAAATTTTTAATAAAGAACTGTTAGTCATATTCAACATTGGGAAGGTAGTTGTACAACTGTATACATTTATAAAGTATACATAATTCTGATATAAGCCGAGTACAATATGGGGGCAGACAAGGCGTTCACACTGTGATATGAAGAACAGGGCTGCTACTTAGTTGTAACAAACAATTTTAAAAGTTAATTAAATTACAGTTTATGACTGCTTCGTTGATCTCGTGGTTGCAAGCGAGGCAACTGATCGAGAGGTTCTGGGTTCGACTTCTGGGTCGGATACTATGTGATTTTTCTCAAATGAAAATTTCTATTGCAATAGATTCACCCCGTACATAGTGGAATGTTAACGTAACGCAGTGCTTACTTCTTCAAGGATTATAGACATGAAATGACGTTAGTACTTTTTAAAAGTCGTGACAGATTAGTGGTCCGTATTCACGCAACTATTATTATATCCTAACGTCTGATTCCTTAGGATATAGGCAGTGAGCATGAAGTACCAAATGTTTATATCCTTATAGACATGACGTGCTTCGTGTACAAAGTAAAACTTATTTAAAATTTAACATTTCCCAGGTATTTAACAGAGACAGGCTCGTGTCATAAATAACATATAATCTACTGCATAATATATAATTATCTTGCTAATACTAGGTTTAATCAAAATTTTAATCTTAATCATTAATTATAATCGTATTCGTTTAGCTGTTACTTTACGAAGGCAAATTGTTATGGTATTCTCAATTTAACAGATTAAATATGTAACCGAATTTTTCTTACAATTAGTTTTATTGAAGGTACTAGAGTATGAAATGTGTTCAGTAGTTAGCAAAATATTATTTTATTTTGTTATTCGCTGTTGTCTAATTAAATTGTGTAAAACACCCAACTAAGTTTATGTATTAAACATCATTCTTTTAATATAAACAATAGTTTAATATAAAATAAAAATTATAACTTTAACACCTTTAATTAAATCGTAATAATTGACTGTTAGAACAGCCATATATTTTCCTACATTTTGTGAAACGGACTCTTTATTGCTACATGTATTTGGTACATCTAAATTTTCGCTATGAAAACCCTTTCGCGTCTGATCCGCCTAAAATGTGTAACTTTATTCAGCCAACCCTACACCAACGGCTACCCGTGTATCCCTGTTCAAAACTCTTTATTTTATTTTCTCGAATATAATATTTTTCAAAATCCGCCTCACATTCTTATCTGTTTCGGACGTTGGTTTACGAAAAAAAAAACAAGATCTTTCCGCTTTATTTTATTATTGCGTTTAAGACTTCAAGATGGCTGACGAGAATTGGCGGGAATAATCGCGGACGGGTATTGTGATCTGATTTTGAAATTCAAATTTGTACTTGGCTCTTTTTCAATATGGTTCTTTGTAAATTTTTTGTAAATGATAAAAGTTAACTAATTATGGATATAGATTTAACATAGAAAAATTTAAATTCCATACATTATGTACGTAGGTACTTGTATATGTTACATAGGTATTATATATGTAGATGTAACATGTGCCTATAATCTTCAAAAATATTTATCAATAAATCTATGTAAGACATGGAATATTATTGAGAGAATATATTTAATAGATTTTTAAATTTTGGTATGATTTTCTTATTATGTATCACATACGAATTCTCTTACTCACGGGTACTTTGAAGAAAGGCATATTACAAACACAATTTTGATGTAAGTAACTTTTGTTTTTAAATCCCACAGTAACTCCACAGTCTACTGAATCAAAAGGTTTAAAGATTTTCAATGATAAATTGATATTTCTAGCCGTGACAACTTAGTGCTTTATAATTGATCCTTTTATTCGATCGGTATCGAGTTCAAATTGTGGTATGCAGAGTCAGTTTTATAAATTCACATGTGTTGTAATTCATACAGTAATATTAAAGGGAAAATTTGCGAGGAAGCCTGAATGCCAAAAGTTGTCCATAGCATTATCTATACATACATATGTAGTCTGCTAACCTTTACCTAGTCAGAGTGGGGAGACTTTCGCCTTAACCCTTATCGTTCTGATAGGAAATCCGTGTCCAACAATGAAATGATATGGAGGGTTGATGATGATGATGACGATTGTGACAGCGATGACAATGAAGAAAATTTAACAATGCGTGATTTAGATAATTAGAGACACGGACTTCCCGGTGATAATTGGTCACAATAAATATGTGAGCCAGGGGATTATTTATTAAATAGCTTAAAGAATTTAAATTTTTTTTTTTTTAAATTCTCCAATTTTAAAAATATCGTAGGCAGAGTTTTTACTATATAATTCCCGAAAGACGCCAAAGCTATTTCCTGGCAAAAATTAATACAATACACTGAATTAAATATTCTACGATTTAACAAATAAAAGGTCAATAACGAAAAAAAAATTGGCGTCAATTCATACAGGCATATAAAATAAACGTACCTACAGAAAATATTTAAAAACAATATAATTTAAATCGCATCTTGTAAATGTTTACGCGTGACATTATACAAAATGGCGGCCTTGAAGCGGCTTGGCGCGAAACGGACATCAATGAATATATCTGTAGGGTATCCACACGAATTAGATTTTGAAAGATATAGATAGCATATTACAAAAGTTTTATATGCTTTAATATAGGTTAAATAATATATTTATGATGTACAAACAATGAAAAACAAAGCAACTTCACATGTAGATAGATTTTCTATATATTAAATAGAGTTAGTTGCCATATTATCTTAAATAGAAGCTTAAATAAGGTGTGAAATATATACTATCGTTTATTTATATTGGTTCCTTATATGTATTTGTTTCAACATTTTAGGCTTGTTAAGTATAATGCTATGTATTTGTAATCTTTTCTTGAAAAATGTAACTAAATCAGAAACAATCGGTTGAATGTTTTACTTTTAGGCTCGAGTCGGTCTTTGCAACGTGCACAGGAACTAATATTCCCTGATTAAATAGGCTGTGTTATGGAATGGCTCGTATATTTGGCCTATGGTATGACATCCCAATGAATGTAACACATACAAAGACAAAGACTTTGCAGTAGAGTTTCTTAGACGCGTCATTGATCACCCTTACATGTAACAAACTTCGTTAAAAATATTCATATATTGGTTTTTATTTGAAAATAACCTAGCAGCCAGTAAGAAGTGGCCGATGCCACTCGTTGACATCTGTAACTGATCTCACTATAATGCTAACATACACATGCGACTTAGTAGCGACTGCTATACTACTACATATGTACATATGTGAATCAATAGAGACTACTACAAGTATAGTATTCGATGCTCAATATTCAATGATAGTAGATCTTGTAGTGTATACTGTAATAGCAGATCCATTCATGTCATACTTTTATTAAATATACTTCTGTAAAAAATGTTTCCTCGTTTTCGTCTCAAACGTTTGGTCACTTTTTTGATAATAATTTTAAAGACTTTATTGACACAACTCGGCTAATGAGGTTTTAATACGCCTTTGGGAGTTTTTAAAATCTATATATTCACTTATACGATCTTATTATGGACTCCGGCTGATTGTTTTAAATGCGATGTCCTGGGGTGACGCGTTGTTTTTCATATCAAGAATATCTCGTTTTCGGTATTACTTGCACTATAAACATTTTTTTAAAAAAAACCTCAAGGAAATATTACCTTGATTGTTTTCGTTTTGTCACTGTGTTCACATACATGTAAATAGGAATAAACCGCATCTCAATTTGCTTAGTAATTTCTACTTAATAGCTAATCTAATAATTAAACACAGAATATTTAGGTATCGTTTTATTACATGATGTAACAAGAATCCATGTAAATTCTAGATTGCAATGAAAATTGTGGGAAAAACTAATGTTGCTTCCTAGAGCATATTACAGCATTGATTGCAATGTTTTGAACATGTGTTGGACGACTTTAAGCCTTGTTTCAATCGCATATAGATTCAGTTTACATTGTACCATTGTTACAATTTTAGTGCGCCCAAATCCCTACTTGACCTATGTAAATTAATTCAAAACTATATTCGGACATTATCTAATGCTATGGAATTCGTGTCGGGGCGTCTGTGTGTTGTACGCGATTTGTTTGGATATCAGTATCAATGAAGGGCCTGTTTTCGAATATATTTCTATTTATATACCAGTGTAATGGCAAATATCTTTATTTGTAATGTGTTTAGTTGGGAATGACAATTTTATCTGTCATTATTGACATCCCTCAGTTTCGAACATTTTTTCTCACTCTGAGATGAGACCCGTGTCCGTTCCAACAGTAGAATGATAAAAGGGTCGAGAGAAAAAATATATATTATGTAGTCTAAGTGTTCGTTTCCAAAATAACCTATAGTAATTTAAAGACATGTCTTAAACTGATGAAAGCAAGCGTCGCCGGAAGCAATAGATAGTTTTAAAAACAATATGAATTTAAATTTACCGTTCAAAATAATCTTAATGCCCGCCGCGATTTTCATATTTTATCTTGGTTTTGACTGTTGTTTTGTAAATTCAATAGCGTATCTGTGACATTGCGAGTTTTATTAGTAAATTTTAATGAATACATGTTTGAAACTAGTACAGATACCATTATTTGAACCAGCGTAGAATTAAAACATTTTGTATCTAACCTGTACCTACATTGTTGCAATGAAAGTATCGTTACATAGCACTGGCTGGTTTGATACTAAAACTTTTTTCGTGTCGATGACAAAATTTGATGGAATATTTGAATATAGAATAAGAAAATTTATAATAAAACAATAGAATTAAAACAGCAATTGAAGAATAGCATCACATAGTCAGAGTTTGTCAGTAGAACCAAGAAGTCGCGTCAGCTTAAACATTATTACATCGTCTATTACCGCTTCAAGTATTTTTGCAATGGTACTTTTTATAAACGGGTGATTGCTAGAGATGGAAATAGACACTTGATTCCAATCTCAAACAGAATTGGAATATATGAGTAAAAGGATTTATGAAATATTTAACGGTTGCGCCATGACTTGGATGAGTTCTACGACCGATCAAGCAGTTTACTAGTCGTTGAGCCTAAATTTTATATAAAATATGTGTATTTAAGTTAAGTATTAAATTAAAAGGAATGTTTCTAATTTAACAGCTAACAATTTCAACGTAACTTATGATATTTCTTTTAATTAATTTAACTTAGATGCTTAGTTGATGATTTATGAATTGTATAATTCGAGTCAAATTATTTACATATATATAATATATACGCATTCAAAAGCAATTTATACTAAGTCTGATCATCACATGATATCAGTCCAGATCATTTAAATTAAAATTGATATAATTTACATAAATTTATAACCACTGCGAAATAGATTTCAATATTAGTTTTGAATACATTTGATTCTAACTATGAGACGTCTTAATATATTGTAAACGAATATGTTATTTTACTATTAAATTACTATTACTATTAGGAATAAAATCACGCCTGTATTTCTTTGTAGGGGAGTAAAGCACTTTCACGTCTCAGCTGTTATGTTACAAGGGTTCGTATTTTTACAATATCTCTTTGTAACTCTACAATTAATCAAACGTGATTATATATTCATTTGTAATAGATATCGCATTAAACTTTATAGTTATTGAAGTTTGACTGAATTATCTGCTTTTTCTTGGAATGGTTGTGGACTGTTTTTTCGGGAAGCATTGAAGAATAAAAATGACGGAGGTCCATCTTACGAATCGTAAATATTGTATGTCTTAAGTTCATGCAAAAATCCTTATCATCATCATCATCATCATCATCATCATCATCAGCCTACCCCCGTCCACTGCTGGACATAGGCCTCTCCAATGGCACGCCACTGAGTCGGTGATTCATTTGATGTAATCGTCCGCTCATTCAATAAGTTGGCACAAAATAAGCTCGCAAGTAATAAGGCCTAGCCGGAGCACGCCCTTTGATGACTAATTGTAAGTTCTAAGCAATTAGTGTCTTATTGAAATAAAGATACTTATGCATATTCATATAAATTTTACAAAAACAGTATCAAACAGGTTTTTTCAGTGAAAAAATCTCATTTAAATAGATTTTTTGCATTGTCCGCCGTCAATATAATATCACTTATTTACTTATTGTAAAATAATTTTACTTATTACAATAGATTGAAGTTACACATTCAAAGAATAATCCAAGCCATTTATCTTTCAAAAGTATATTAGTACTTACCGATAGTAGTATATATGATCCTGCCAGTCTTAATGGTATGCCAGCCTTTCTTGATGCAGCGGTCGCAGATGTAGCCGAATATGAACGAGCTCACCCACATGGCTATATAGGGCAGCGCCGTGAGGATGCCAGTAGTCTCTATGTTGTACTTGAGAACATCGTGGGAGTACTTGGGTAAATCTGTTACCATTGTATAGTAGCCCCAGTCGTGGCCAACCTGACAGAAAAATAATGGATTACCATAATGATTACTTGACTGATGATGATATATGTACTAGATTCATTGAAAAAAGAAGCTTAATTCGAATATGTCAAAATTTAAAACTATTGTCAAAATTAAATAAAGTACTTTTTATAAGTTAATACAAATGCTTTAAATAAAATATAAAAGACATTCACAATAATTAAAAGATATATAACAAAATTCGAATTATCTAAATTGTATATAAGGTCACATACACATACATACGTACACACGAACTTATGTATGTAACCACATAACATACATAAAAGCACATACACACACGAACTCACGTTTTAACGACTGCTCTCATACGTATCTATACCGGGAAATATGAACCTTTATTACCTTTATTAGTAAATAAAAGTTTGTACGTACGTATATACCTACTATATTAAGTAAAGAAGAAAATAAAGTATGTGACAAAACTCTGTACATATTAATAAACTTAATATAACTTTCATTATCTTGCCCCATACATGCACTATTCCGCAAAAGAGAAGTAAGCCAAGTACATTTGTATATCTATTGCAGTCTGACTACCCTTATAAATGGTGAAGGTTGAACTCATCACTTAAAACCAGATTCGAGAATTTAAATATTCATTGTGCGTCTCACTCGTACTTTTATATGCCCTTACGATATAAATCACTCAGTATTTAATATTTTGAACTAAAAATAACACAGGAGAAAAATTCTTTTTGCTATTCGCCTATTTATAAAGATGTACCATTTTTCTCAGATCGTCTCATCCAGTCCATTATTTGCGTAAAGGTTATCTCAGAATATTAATAACACTAAGTACTCTTTTTGTAGCATATTATAGAATGGAAAATGTATATAAATCTTACATATTTTTCACGATATACAAATGTGGATACGAATTGTACAGATATTTATGTTGTGACAGCAATTTATAGGAACGGGAATTAATTAATACGGCCCGGTATCGGGACTTCGGGTATTCATTGGTCGCTTTGCATTTAATTACCTTCGTAAGGCTTTGGCAACTACACGACCGTTGAGAAGAAAATTACGCACGTGACTAATTGACTTATGGAAATATACCTACCTATGTTTAGTTTATTTATTTATTTAGTCTTCCAACAATTGTTACTAGATACAAGTATCTACATATTTAAGAGTTTTAACAAGGTCTTTATTCTGCCTACATTACCTATTACCGACAAACACATGTAAGGACTCTATGTAAACTACATTGGTGCAGTGAGTAGCCAAAATTTTAATGTTGTAAGAATTTCGCTTCACAGTATGTACATAGATCTATTTATGAACTTTTTTCCGAGATATTTAATGAAAATATGAAATAGACAAAAGAAAAAAAATTAAGTTACAACAATCGTAAAGTTCTGCGTAAGTAATCGTAAAGACTTTGTGACATGTACTTCTGATACATGTCAAAAATTCATTTTCTGACATATATAGATGAACAATTGATGTTCTATCTAGATCACTTAACCGTTTACAAACTTACATAGTCAAGGAATCCGAGTGTTAAAAGCCAAATTGTTCTGCATAGCGACGGCGTAAGAGTCGTGACTTCGCGTTAGCTAACAAAGCTTCCTAACAAAATTTATAATATAAGAATTCGAACGCAAAACTCCTAGTATAAAGTATACCTACTATCCATGGAAAAAATACATAACATCACGTCAATAGTCCCCCCAGGGATAGACAGAGGACTGTAGTACACTCCCACATTTCACCAGTTACGTTTACGTCCCACAATGGAAG
>DWFV01000203.1:0-16457 GCA_018246775.1 Parelbella machaon machaon
GGTAGTTTCACTTTGACGTACAAAAAGTGTTCTAATGAACCAATTTTGAATAAATGATATTTGAATTTGAATTTGAAGAATTTTTCTTCAAATTCCTCAGTCTTTTAGGTAGTATCTGACCTATGTGGTTAAGAGAGGTGACTCTTGTTCTCCTTCGGCACCGGCCTCCATACAAAACAATTTATTTTCAATATGCTGCGTGTAAGTTGATCGAACATCACGTTATATAGGTTTACTGTGTACATAACTAGCTTCATTGTTCATTCACAAGCGCTCAATATTATCATACCTAAATTATTTTGTATCTGTGTGTTTTACGTTAACTTATTCGCATGTGACTGTAAGTACATTTAATATCTAAATCTGCGTAGATCTTTCTAGAATATCAAAAGAACCATAAGTTAGAAATTTCGAAACCTCATCATTCGCAATTTTTCCTGTAGTAATTGCTACTGTAGACGTGCAGTTAATTTTTAAGTAAAAGAAAAACCTTGCAAGTTATCTAATTCTAAATATAAACAGCAATCCGTAAGCATCAGTATGAAAATTAAAAACACAATCCATATTTTTTAAATCAGTGTGACTATTAAATTTGTGCAAATAAATAATGTCACGCTGTGACACAAGTTATAATTAAGGGTTCGAGAAATAATACTAAAAGTCTTATTGACATATAATAAATTATTGGCCGAACAATCAGCCTAACGTTTTAATGACGCCATTTTTCCCGCCATGATGTAAGCGAGGTCGACGCCCCGCACCTGTTGCTCATGTTTTTTTTTTACCGCGCTTTTAGCGTTCCGCAGCAAAATTGAATAATTGGTCTCTCTGTCAGTCACAAGCATTTTTTAAGATGATGCATAAGCGGCGGTAATTATTTGTCTAATTCGTTAAATGGATAGTTTACGATAAACGGTATATACATATAATAGTGCAACGTTTTAGATGAATGCAATGTGTCTGCAGCACAGTAATGCATAATAAGAACAGTACAGACGGCAACTCCTTTGAAACGTTTCACTTAATCTTTTAAATACAATGATATATAAAAACTATCTGAGTATAATGAAACAAAATAGTTGAACCCATCCGATATAGGGTTTTTCTGCCGTTATAAATATACAAACAAGACGCGTTGCAACGATTTCAATAATTTATATAACAAAAAGAAACGTGTAAAACAGCGACACTCTCCATAATTATGTACGGAACAATTAATTCAATAAATTCGACTCGAACTTGTTGGATTTGTTTTTTTTTAAATCACGTCTCAGGCTGGACACTCGTCTATTAAGCACCCTTTTTTTGTTGCGACCTCTTAGTTGCAGTTATTGATTTATTGTAACGTCCGATTTGAATGGCATCTCGTAGTCATAACACACGAATAGTGCACGCCGAACCGCGTCTCGTTACTTTGCATCTGACGGTTCGGTATTTAAAATGACGTCATAATATTTATATGGAATCATATGTAACTGGAATTTATGTATATGGAACTGGTATTAATATGGAATAGTATTTATAGTGGATATAACGTCGTACATCTAAGCTTACCGCTTGACGTTTACTGCCAGAGACATCTATAACCTCAAATGCTATTGCCACTTGAAGCTCATTTATGGAGGTAATTGAAGTAATAATTAGTAAGCTTCAAGTTGTACGAAAATTAGCTTGGCACATATGAATAATAACTTCACAAATATTAAAAATAACAAGTAATTTAAAATTATTTTGATTAAGTTGCTGCCCGCAAATAATATAATATGTAATGGTTTGTGATAGATATTCTAAAGTTATTAATGTTTGTTAACAATCTTTATGAGATTCTGCAATACTTGTATAAAATATGAGGACTTTATAATGAGTTTTGAGCCTGAAGGCCTAGCCGTCTTCTCCGGATGTCTCGGCATGAAACTTATTTGAAAAAAAAAAATGAAACGTCTATGATTTCACGATCACAGATAATATAACAAGCGACGTGCTCGCTTGTTAAAATTTTGCTATAGAAACGGCTGTTGAACGTTACTAGTATTCAATTTCGTAGTATTGGATAATTGGTCATTAAATACATATTTGCCTAATTATCAGAAAAGAACTATAATGTTATGATGAATGATGTAAATTTGGAATAATGAAGCAATCCTGCAAACCAGCAGTTGATGAGATTTAAAAAAAAGTTGTATTTCGTTAAAGTTAATTCTTTTTGAACGTTTGTTGGATTATTATTTATATTATTACATTTTACATTGGTGTTTTATTTTTGTATAGAAATGGATTAATTTGATTCCAATTAATTCGAATTTCATATTTTACACGCACATAGCCACACAGCGGTACCTACAATTCATAGTATCATATACTCATAACACATACGAAGAAGTATAATAGCGTATTCTAAAAATAAAGAAGAGAAACATAAAACGAACAGAAAAAAACTTTGGAGAGAGATACTTTTGCACTGCTTGCAGATTTTCTTAGAGCTCGAAATTGAAAGATCGTGAATTAAAATTGCTGGCGACATGGGTAAAAAGACACGGAATTTATTGATATTTAAAACGAATAATTCTCAGGACACGATAGAAGTAGAAGTAATATAAGTGAACAGTTGTCAGAGAGAATCGATTTTCGTTAATACGGCAAAGGGTAATATAGCTTTGCTAATATAATTAAATATGTAATCCTCCATATTGTGGCTGCGGCCATATTGGATTTATAATTATACTAAATACACATAATTGCATTGTCATCAGAACTAAAGATATGTAGGAAATTTCAGGTCAATCGGTCAACATAGAAGAGGTAATATTTCAATTAGTAAATTTATTACCTACGCACAATACAAAAAAGCAAGCAAGACAAAATCTTAAAAAAATAAAGCCCTGTTAAAAGCGCACAAGTATCCCAACGGAAAGAAAAGGGAAAGAATATCCCAAGGGAAAGAATCTAAAAACACACTAATATAATGTAAACTTCATAATAAAGCTGCAGAATGGACAGAAACGATTATTTTATTTTAATGGCGCCGTGAGACAATAGTGGCTGGTCAAGATTACAGCACTGGTAAAGAAAATGTCTTATACGCAGCGTGTAACGATGTACAACAGGCGAGAAAATGATAACTTTGACGGATTTGTTAGGGTGTGAATAAAAAGCTCTATGCTAACATATAGGCTGTTGTATAGTGTACTAGTGCATACACTATAGATATATCTTATTGTAAACTAATAATATTTTTGATAAGTTTACCAAATGGAGTACTACCAATAATTTTGTCCTTGTATACCTGGTCGTGGTCGGTCACTAATGTGTATGGGCAGCGCTGGCGGTACTGGCCATTGACTGTGACTGCAACCTGCTCGTTTATATTCTCTTCACTGAACTGAACGGAATCACTCAGTACTTACTCGTTTCATTCCATTTGATATATTTTGATAACTTACGAAGTGCTTTAAAATATATACATACATATATCTGCATTGACTCATTTCATTTAAATCATATAAGAGATATTGTATATTATGTAATGAAGTAAGATAATCGATGCGCCTCACGATTTTATTTTGATCTGATCAAAGCCCTAAATTGAGGAGTGGTGCGATGAATTAGTACCATATTTCCATCATTGTTGTGTTTCTTTAGAATAAAACCGTTAAACTAAAAAATTAAATGACCAATTCGCGTCTTCTTCACTGAGTGACTCTCTGAGGTACTGAAGCGACAGTGGCTTGTCGCTCCCTAGTTCCAGTACGACAGGTGCGTTAAGTTGTAAATATTTTTCTTCATAAGAACATTTCAAGTTGCGGCGCTAGTACGAGATATATATCAAAATTTAAAATCTAGTTGTCGTACAGCGCAGTAGTTCCGCCATCGGGCTTACTCGGAGTCTGCTTTTATGAGTTTTAAAGTGGCCATTATGAAGATGCAGCGCCGAACTTTATGGCTTCGTGTTGAGAGAGAGCGACTCCTTGCGAGCTTCGTACGAACGGTGCTTCCTTTGCTGCTTGCAATGCAACTTAACTCTTCTCGATGCACTCGCCTGTTTCACTAGATATTATTTTTATTGGCATTTAAAGAAATTAGTTTATAAAAGTGTTATACCTATCACTAATTTGTAAATTCGGTACATTTCGTTGCTTGCGTTTATCCACTCATGTGTTAATTTATTATTGGGTAAGTAGGAAAATAGAAAGATGTTGTAAAAATAATAAGACGTAAATTCAATTACATTCTAAAGTTTTTAATAAGTTTGTAGCGACGTATAGAGGCCATAACAAAAGACCTACTAAGCCCGAGGAAACGAGCCAACAAATATTACTCGCTAAGTTTCTTGACCGTTTGGTTTATCCAAAGAAATACTACACATGATGTAGCCTTACATATGTAATAATGCACACAAATTATTTTAATTTATGATGTTCCACCACAGCTAGTTTGTCAGCTAATTAAGTAAGCACTAATAGCTAGTACTGGAACGTTCACTGGTATAGTTTCAACACAGCACAGAAGTTCAGAGTATTAAGTATATTTGAGTGCAGTTGGATTTTTTCTCTTCTACTCTCTTTCTCTCGCCCGGCATAGATAGTATCTAATGACAATATGACACTTTCCACTGTGACATCGCCCGCCAACGGTTCTTCCATCATGTCGTACACTCATTGAATCAGAATCTGCCTTAAAAGTATCTCATCACACTGTTCCAATGAAGGGCTATGGAATATTACGATACATGTGCATGGTGGGATATTCGATATTTTAACTATCACTGTAAACTAGCGCAAACTCCGTGCCTAGGTCCTGGAACATTCTCATGCACATATGATATGTATACTTGCTAGAAAAACAGTTATTAGATTAGAGGTTTCCTAAAACTCTATCAGCTCACGAAGGTTTTTCAAACACACACTAGTTTACATTAACTTTTTACAGTTCCACGACAGAAACTTTAACGTTATTGCCATAACCACATGCACGCGTCTATCGGCATAGTCATACGCACAAACACAAATTATATGTATTTTTGTTGCCTCTGTATATTTATTTAGTTATGTGTCTGAATCGTGGAGTTTATACACATAATTAAAATCATCAATAACACTTTTACCCAGCTGGGAATCAAACACTGGACCCTCTGTGCGGTGAACCGGCATTGTTGACCTTCGTTCCAAGGACAAGTTCGGAGGTCACGTTTTTGAAGTTGACCCTATTCCCCACAGTACGCATACTCTTGTCGAAATATGTCTAACGTTTAGCTACATACACTCCGTACAGCAATAGTAGATAATAATAATATCTTGGACAATCTGCACGTGGCAACCTAATCTCAAACTATGCGCAACTTTCGCTATGGTAACTGAACATATATTCGTATGTACTTACATACATTTACAAATTTCTAAAAAATATAATTAAACTGGGGCAGGTACACGCCACAAAAATGTTTGTTCTGCTTCGGAACCGAACCCACATCCCCGACTCAACGGTCAGGTTCAGTAACGATTGCACCACCAGGCCTGTCGATTCGGAAATTATTGCCATCCCCGACACTGGACAAATTACTTGGGCATCGCTGTGTCGCCATTATTATTTTGTCATTTGCCAACTTTCCTCTTTCTTAAAACATTGTCTTTCCTTCCTTATGTAATATTCATTTTATTCATTAAGTTCTTGTCAGTTCATTTCCGTTTATTTTTGTGTTAATAGGTGGAAGAATTTTAATGATAATAATCCCGTAATTTATACGGAAGTAGCTGTCATCAGCAACTTCGCGCCCAAATGTTGCCCAGAAATTATTCTTGCCTCATTTTTTATTTTTTAATAATTATTGAAAGTGTAATGTTCTTCCTTTTCGTTTCAGATCAATAGAGCTATGGTTGAAAACTGGCAGACGTCACAGCGAAGTATTGGACGAGCAGAAGTTGAGCGAAGGTCGTCTGCGAAGACCTGGTGCCACGATCATACTGTGGCTTAAATGTGAACAGGTTATTTATTTTATTGCTTAACTTAACTGAATTTTACAATTTATAATAATCACAAGCTTGCGTTACTTTACAAAAATAATATTTACTGATATATTAAGTCTCATTTTGACAGGAGACCCAGTTCTAGCAGTAGAACGATAAAACGGTCGAAAAAAAAGAAGTCCTTCTCGGAGTAAACACTGCTTGCACTAAATAATACTGTTCCGACCTCAATAGGAATCAGTCGATGCGCCCTTGCGCTTTACCCTATTAGGAAAATATCTAGACAAATAGGCCAATTCTTGTTGATATATTTTTTGAGCGGGTTTTTGCAGTTACATTCAGCTGTCGCTTGTTAGTTCTGAAACATAAATGAACAATCTAAATCTATGATCGAGAAACGTATACTTACATAAGGAGATATCATCGAAATTCATTATTATGTCATTCAACCTTAGTATTTCAATTATCACGTGATCATTGCACCAATTTATACGAATGTTTTGATAATAATATTATTAAAAAAATAGCATTATACAAAATATAATGATGGTGGTGTCAGAAGTTTCCGAAACCGGCGCGCGTGTGTTAAAGTGATGAATGAAGAAAAAGCACGTTAGATCTATATACGAGTATGTAGATAAAATTTGGTACTCTGTCTACCCTGTTGTACTCTCTTGTGCTTTCTGTCTGACTCGCAAGGAACGTTGCGTTTGAGTATAATAATAAAATAATAGTGCGGTCGAACTCCACATACTTGCAATAGCAGAGCAACGAGCAACACCATAAACAAGAATGTAACAAAAACGATTATACAATTAAAGTGCATAATATAGAACGGCGGAGGAAGTGTGGCGAAGTCATCAGTGACTTTTAAATGTCAAAAAACACCATTACGCCGCAGCGAAAAAAAACATAAACAACGATTCACCTGCGCGCAGAGATTAACAGGTGGTGTTAGTGCATCTGCGCGCAGACACACAAGAATATTTTGTGCTTTATGTGTACTGAAATAAAGCAGAAATTAGTTCGAAACGGAACTGTTATGCAGGGTGCATTTCGACTGGCTGTAGACAATTTTCAACCGTAACTAGCAAGACATAAAGTGAAAAATTATATACTCGATTGCCGTGTAGGGTGTATACTTGCACGCACGCCACCTTATACAACTATAGACGCTCGTATTGTAAATTCCGACGTAGAAATAGTAATTATTTTTAATGTAGAATTATTTTTTAATACTTCCGATCATTCTGTGTGTTCAACACCTGTGGCTACTTTTTTCATTATTTTTGCAATGAAAAAATAATATTTTTACATTTAAACACTGTTTTTGTACCTTGTAATTCCCAGTAGTAGCACGGAGTATGAATTTGTGGCCGGTATAGGACAATAGGCTCACCTGCTGTTCCATGATGGGGCGTATTTTATAACTCGTGAAACATACGAGACCTACAGTCCTCCACCTTCCAGCAATTACAAGCGTGATATTCCGTTATTATTAAGCCTAAAATTTTCTGTTATGTTGTTTTCATATCCACTTTTATAAGGAAACATAATGTATACATTTACAATTAAATGAATGATTACTATTATTAGCAACAATTTTCTACAAAACATCTTACATTGTTAAACACCAGGATCCTGTATTCTGCATGTTTTTGCTCGACATCGTGCTTACGTCGCTAGACGTAGTGGCACATGCCCTACGAATGCGCTTGTCATTCTTCGATTGTTTCTTTTATATAATTATTTTTAGATATATACACATATTCATATAGGGGAGTCCTATCTCCAGCAGTGGACATCCAAAGGCTGATGATGATGATGATTCACATAGGCTGCCAACTAGTAATCGGCCAGCTTGTTGAACTGTAGACTTAAATTTTTTTGTTCTTACGGGAGATTCATGTCCCGTTTTAGACCTGTAAGATGAAGAGGAACATGTCAAAAAAGTCTGGCTTAATAATAATAGTTATCTATTTTTTGTTTATATTTACTTACTTTGTTTATATTATTTCTATAACTTATTTATAAAATTATCCAAATGATTAAATACAGTAAGCATTAAATAACAGTATTCTGTCAATAGTCACCAAAGAGTCTCGGACAATAATCAAGTACCATAGAGCTGTTGGCCGTTTGATTGATGCGTGTACATTTGTGTCACGGTGTCTCTACACTCTCGGTGGAGAGCCAGGTGTGACGTGTCAAGCGTTTAGTTAAACGCACTAATGATTTGTGGGACGTGTCATTTCCATATAATTATCTTTGGTAAAAAGATCGTGTGTCGCATAGAGTCGGACAGTACATACTATTCTGGTAGAGCAATGTACCGTGTAGTCATAAGATAAAGAGTATTGGTAATAATAATAAAGTTCTTATTGTTCACGACTATTTCGTGCTAAATCAGGAGGTTTCTGCACTACTGGAACTAGACAAATAATAGATTGTACATACCTTTGTAAATAAACACTTATATAGATAACTTTATAGAATCAACAAAACAGATACTCTGCCCATCCCACAAATGTATGTATGTTTTTGGTGGGAATTCAACCCACAACCCCTGTCCTAGTAGTAACAAACACTAACCACTAAGCCAACAGGTTGCTTTATTTGCGAAAACAAAAGAATACGCACCAAACCGGGTAACTTTAATTACACGCGTATTCATTTTGTTTTCAAAAAGCATCCCATTAACAAATGGAAAATATCTTAACGATCTTTACATTAAAGAAAGGCTTAATTATGTCGGAATATCGAAAAAAAATGTCACAACTCTACTTGTAATGCGTTACCCGCTGAACATTTGCACCTGTGAACAGTCCACGGACACATAAGTGTAATGGGCTTGGCCAGTTCACGCAACATGTGGCAACGCCCTATATAGGTATGACATAGCTTTTTCATATATAAATTATTTTTCACTTCATATTTAACGCAAATGCAAAATTCGCGAGGAATTTTAAACACTTTCTAGTTATCGATAATGTTGTCTGAGGTGTGTCTATTTTATAAGCTTAATAAACTATAACCCTTGACTGTTCTCAGTCTGAAAGAAAACAGCCGAGTAGAACAAGATTTGATGATGAGCAGTAACATAAATCAATTTTTCGAAACTATTACATGGGCATAGCCCGGAGTTCTTTCATTGGGACAGCACAGCAGATACCTTTCACACCATTCATGCCAAGGTCCTCTCCAAGACCCAGTTGCGCCTGACGTAGCTTATCTTGATAGTTCGTTTACGTTTTACCACGGGGTCAAGGTAGCGAAGTCTTCGCGAGCACGGTTTTATTTAGCTGTTAACTTAGACTGATTAGCATTAGAATGTACATATATACATATATGAAATAAACAGAGAAGCTCTCTCTGTCGTCTACTCTGCTGAAGAATGACACTAAAAGTAATCACGTCTTTAAAAAAAGTATCGCGAGTTGTCCTTCCGGTGTTTTTCTCTCGGTCTATTCCACTTGTTGGGTGTGTGAAGAAGATGAAAGCAAGTATTAGTATTGATAATAATTTGACATACATTTATGGATTTTATATGATAAAAGCTTTTATTTTGAAGAATGAATAAAATATTCATTCGGTTTAATGAAGCGAGCAACCCTTTTTTGTGTCATTGTTCACAATTACCTCACTCACGCAGTACAGACACGTACCTGTTCCCTAACACTAGTTGCTTGCAGTCGGACTGTACTTTTTTCCTTCTGTAGCCATTAATAACACAATGTTGCAAGCAATTTATTTGCAAGTATCGTAAGGACGCCGCGAAAACACCTTGAACTACCTTCGGCCATTCTATTTCTTGTAGATCTGCAGCTTACGGTTTCGACGCGCGGTTATTAAACAAACAATGTAGCTTCTGTTTCGATACAAAGTTTCGACTACGGAACCACATTTGAATGGTCCGTTGGTTGATTGGTAAGTAAACTTTACGGTTGTGCCGGGGATCCTAGAGTAGAGAAAAGAACTTGTTCTGTGGCGGGGATTTAAAAATACTTGTATACATACATATTTACTATATATCAACCGTCTGGTTGCCACAGACTGTTGTGGTAACCAGACGGTGAGCATGTCTGATAGTCTGATCCCAAATTACACAGAACCTATTCTCTGCCTACTTTGGGATCAGATGGCCGTCTGTGATGGTGTATCATGGTGTTCTCTATTTTATTGTTGTTATTCTTCTGTGTGAACGTTACTTTACCGAGGAATATCGTTTTCGAATCTGAAATGTGTGTTTGACAAAAATCTCAATACATAGAGTTGTAGGGCTGACGTGTACTATTATACAATTCCAGTCCTAATCGAAGTCAGATATAGACAATATGATCTGATGATATTTTTATTTACTACATCGTCTCTCCAGGTCTCTTATGGGGTAGACAGAGAGCGCGGAATATAAAATATTATGTCTATCCTTCATTACAGACCGAGTTGAAACAGAAGAGGAGGTGACATTTTAAAAGTTTTGTAATCTTGGAATCTGCATCAAAAATAAACGCCTATTAGGAAAATTATTTAACGCTTATCTCACGCTGTGTAAATTATAGATACGAATTGATTGGACAAGAATTATTTATATAGCTAATTAACTGACGGATGTTTTTGTAAACAACCTTATTAGTTTTGGACCGATCCGGAGTCCCATGAGCTCCGGAGATCGCAGAAGGTCACGATGATATAGTAGATACTCAAAAAACGTTAGGCGTTATTAAGCACTGCCGGTCAACGAGATTAACACGTGATCGTTAAAATTAATACCCTTAAAATATAACTGTTATTGTCTTAGACAAAAAATCGAACGACAACCCCTCCAACAGGTGCCTGTTGCTAGTCCCACTTTATCACCACGTTCGTGGTGCACAACATTATATTCTATTTAAATTTCCAACCACCTTGGCGGTTTCAAACGATATTTTATAGATGTCGTCGATAAAGTTTTATTGTTTTAAAACGGGACTCGTGAACTTCAACACATGGGTGGCCAGCGCGAAACATCTGCGGGACGAGCGTGGTAATACCAACAGTGCGGTGTTTACCGTATAAAGGCTAGTTTTTTTTTTCATGTGGCAATGTCTCGCTGTTGACCTGTGTTTTTTAATTTTTTTTTGCTATTAAATAGCATACATTATTCTGTCGATTTTTATTCTTAATTTTATAATTATTTTTAATACGTTTCTGTTCATATAATCAACTGTGACGTATGAATAAATTTAAACAATTAAAAAGATTTTCTATAAATGACATTATTTGGTATATTTGGGTATCGGGCATATTAAATGTGATAACTATGACAATGTTACATAACAGCTTAAAGAAATTTTTCAACAAATATATGATTATTTTGAAAGTAGCAGTAACATATTTTGTCAGTAGCAGTAACATGTGCGACCTTATAGACATGCATCAAATATAAATGTATTCATTACAAATATATTTTGACTATGACTGACTCCTGACGCCTCATTGCTAACACGATTTAAATTCCAGACAAGAATCAATGATTGGGTCTCGATGCGTGTAATTAGTGAGTCGAACATAAGCCCAATTATATTTAATTAAACAGTACACCTTTACACGCGAAGTACACGCAGCTGGAAGCGACCATCTAAAATTAATCTATGTAATGTTATAATCTCACTTCTAATTTAGGATCGCGATGTTGCTTGCGCGTCCATTACCTGGGTCTGGTACGAAAAAAAAAGGTTTTTCAATAGTTTTTTAACTCGCCACCCGGCAGCAGGTGCACTCGCGCCGCGCCCGCCGTACCGCCGCGCTAGCCACAGAATACGTAATGACTAGAAGTGAATAGAGTAAAGGCTAGGAATGCAAGTCATTGATTGTAGCGCTTTTTAAGTCCGGGTCGCAACTCCAGAGGTGATCGTCTATTTTACACTTCGATAACAATTAGTATCAACACTACGGTGTTAACCCTTTTCGTTTTGAGAGGAGTGATTGGAACGATAAAGAAAAGTGTGCGTGAAACGATAAAGAAAAGGGTTGATGATTATGATGGTGGTGAAGATAATGATGAGGCACTCAAAACCAAATCCAAACATTAGCATATTTTCACAATTGACTCCAACTTATCATTTTTATATAGTTTTTAAACTTTTTCCTAGATCTTTCGGAAGACATAAATGTCCAATAACTGACCTAGCCTCTACTGTGTATCCTCACACATATTATGCGGGCAGTAATGTAAAGAAACTTTAAATCAGCAGATCACGTCTAATATGCTACATGTAGTTTTAGAGTATCGTAAGTATTTTTGCATGATTCCCACCTATTTTGTATAACACGAATGCCACTTCTAATTGTTATTGAGTCTGCGCACAGACTGACGGCGCACCGTACAGTATACATGTTTTCGAAATCTTATGGAACTGTACGAATGCAGCAGGTGATATGTTTGCGTGTATTTTTAAACGCAGCGCGTATGCACCAGGAATGCACTGGAGTATTGTGCCACAGATGCATTTAAAACTAAAGTCACGGTCAAACAACTGTGGCAATAACTCCATCGTAATTGGTCGCTTTTACTTTATAGAATGAAATTTATTCGTGTACAAAGGCAGCTATGATTGTAGAATCATGTCAGTTTTGTAATGACACGGATATTCGGCACTCGCAGCTATCTGTCTACCCTGTAGGATATCTGTATCTGGTGCCTGTATCTGGCGTAACGATATAATAATAATAGTAATGCATAGAAACGTTAAATGTTGTTGTAGAGCCTAGTTAATTGAAATGTATATACGTATTTCATGGACACCTTGCAGCGAATCTTGAAGGTGTGATTCACGATTTATGATTGTAGTGGTTTTAGAGCTATTACCAATGTCCAACATTAATGGCCATTGAACATCAGGTTACAGATACCTATATTAACTTGATTCATTTGTGGCACCATTCTGAAAATGAACGTATTAATAATGAATAATTGAGACGAAAATATTTTTTCTAATTCCACTGTTTCACACGGGTGTCCTTTCGGAATGGAAAGCGTTAAGGGCGTTAATGGCGTTAATATGACATGCAACTTCCTTAAAATTTAATTTCAACGTCTCCGGTCTCACGTATTTATATTTTAAATAAAAAATAAATTAGTTTAAATACACCAACTAATTTAATTACTTGCGGTCTATGAACTCTTAAAGGATATAATTTAAAAAAACTTACGTCAATTTAATATAGGAAGTGGTGACGTAAACAATTTATCGCGATGTTTTGCGTTTGACATTTGATGACTGAGAAAGAGTGCAAATTTGATTTTTGTGTTTTTTTCTATTTATACAATCAAATCGGAATTACCACTAATATAACCCCTAAAACACTTGCAGCGGGGCGCGCGTCCGGCACGCGAGCGCGGCGTCCCACACCTGTTACTGTGTAAACCCTAATATTGGCTACATGCTGATGTTTTTTTTATTTCTTTATATATTTCTTTACATCCTTCCTCCTTGCCTACCTAGGCACGGCCAAATGCCCTGGCCGCAAACGGGTAGCAGCATAGGCGGTGCAAACTGCATGTCCAGCGTAAGGAGTATGAAAAAAGCTCTGTAGGGTAAGCTTACGTCCAGCTGTGGACAGACAGCCTGATGATAATAATGATGTATCTCCTTCGGTGATTTAAGGGTGCCTTGTTAAATATTACACCGCATCCTGTCAAGATTGGCAGTTAGCTTAGCTATTTCGGCTAAACACCACTCGATTATTAAGTTAATTATTTTATTACTAATCCATGCTTACCCGGAATCTATAGAAATATACATAGAAAAAAAATCAAAGTATAGTCTTGTGAAAAATACGTATGATTGTGATATAAGCGTCATAAACTGTAACCTTTTTAGCGCTTCTTTTGCCGACAGTACCACCCACGCGCCTACAATACAACACGGCTTCACTCGCCTTATTACATATAAATCAACAACTGCCACGCTGCACCAGATGACAAGTTATAATTTAGCTTCACGCCATTGTTATTTATGGCGGTGGCGCTTTTGATGATGCTGGTCGAATTTCGTATTTATGGGTAAAGATATGTACAATGTGCCATTTTTAGAAGCGAACAATATTTTCATATGAAACCATACAAACATAAGCGATTTACTTAGCGTATTTAGTGACAATAAAGGTTTGTTTATTTCAATACACAATCATACATAAGATTGAAATAAAATATGTACTAGAAGCGACTATAGACGTCCTGAGCAGCAGCAACGAGTCCGACTTGCAGTAAAACGCGTAGAGCCTATGCTAAACTGTACCCATATCAACTTGTACCTACCAATTGAACTGAAGTATACTAACAATCCTATTCTTAACATCTTATTACCGATCTGAAACTGATGATCCTATTACTTCAGAACAGAACTGCATTCCAAATTGATAGTTGATGTTCTAGAACGGCTGTTCCTATTCTTTTGGTACTTTTTTCATATTAAAATATGTCTGCGTTTTGCACATAATTCTATGAACTCCTTTTTTAACTTAATTGTTTCATTAAGTTTATATCAATTTAGATCCAATAACAACGTGTTTACCGATTTATATCAACACATTGTTAACAATATATTCGTCTGATGTTGTTGGCCTTTAGGATTTTCAAGATTTCTGAGCGAGCGTAGTGACTTTCGAAAACTCAGCCGGCTTTAATATCGCAGCGAAGTGGTAATGTTTCATTTATTTATATGTTATTCAATATTTTACTCATACATTGATTTCACAAAGGATCAAAGAGCCTGATAATTGCGAATTGCAGCTGAAAAACTGTACTTTTCAGTTTTTTCAAGGTCAGTGGTCTTCAAGATGGAAATCTATCTGATATTCTGTTACCTATCTGATATTAGATAGCGAAATACGCTGTAATACCTCGTGTCCCTGTGGCTAAGCAGAAGACCTCGCCTCCGCAGAGTCCTATACGCATGTATAGAACATTTCAGTCTCTGTACCTATCCACAATTATGGTGTAAGCTTTAACTTTATGAGACATGTTTAGCGTGTTAAGGAAGTAATGTATTTTTATTTGAAACATGTTAAAAAAAAATTAAATCTAGCGCCTTCACTTCCTATCCTTGGATTGTCGCATCCAGTCTCTATACATCGTAACAACTACATCTAAGTTTTGTATATCTTTATAGTATATTCAATAGTACTTAGGAAATAAACTTGTTCCCATTAATTTATCTTCCTATTTTATAATCTTGATAATGTCCTATTACGAATCTGCTTCGAAAGTCCTATATGGTATAGTCCAACCGTTTGCCTTAAATTATTTTAGGCAAATAATTACTTATGTGTTCAATTAGTGTATAAATAGATAAGTTCCAAGAATATTTACGGCTCGTGAATACGGGTCTGAAATGCTAAGTGTTCCAAATTGTTTCTCACAAGTCGTCTGTTTGGGACTTCCGGTAGCTAAGCCCATGAAGGCTAAATGAGGTTAGGTTAGTTACAAGTACATATGATGTGATTCACGTTTTCTAATAGTTCACTTTAACTTTTCAACTTTTTAAACGTAACCTTAAAGTATAATTATGTCCTTAATAACGATTTCGTTCGATATCACCGTAGTACGTAGGTACATAAATAAATAAAAAATGTCTTATCCGCTCGCAGAAATGATGAATGCCATCGTTATTGCCATGAGAAATCGCGCGCTATTTATCACTATTATCCACGTTCCCCCTCCCCCGGTGCTCTTGCCATTAAACAGTGATAAAATGCAAATTTATCTCTGTACGGTATACAACCTCCTGTCAAGATCGATATATGTCCCAATTAAAACTGTAATTGGCTGAACGAATTGCCTTTTAATTTTATAAACACCCTGTATACTTACGTACGTACTGAGCGTCACCGCACCTGCGCACCTGCCCGTATTTTTTTTGTCTTCACCTCATCCACCCAACATAGCGACTGTAATAATCCAATACGTATTATGGTAGGTCGTTTACCCCACCTGTCTCATTGTGAATGATTATGCGACGAACTATTTACTCGCTTGAGCTATTTATGTATAGATTTAATTATTTATTAAACTCTTAACTCTACTGTTGTGGGACTAAACCTAATATGATACAGTAGTCCAATTTGTACCAGTCACTTAAAATGCAGTTATTTCTTACATGTAAACAACGTGTGGCAAACTAATTTTATATATATTTGTATATGTAAATAGTACATGGAAAGAATAATGCTTGTGGTTTCCAGCCTATATAGAACCTGAAATGGAAAACTCTCAGGCGAAAAAAGGTAAACGAAATCGTTCTTCGTATCAGCAAACTGAAGTGGTGACAAGCTGACCACAGTATTCAAATAAATGGTGATAAAAATTACTTGAATTTATGTTTACACGCTGTTGAACATCTCTCGACCCTCGCCGGGGATAAGACATAGCCTTAGCCCGAGTCTTTTTAAACATTCTCTACGGGTTAGGGTTGTAGGTCGAAGGAATTCCGAGCGGTTGACCGACGGGCGGTTTAC
>DWFV01000204.1:0-16438 GCA_018246775.1 Parelbella machaon machaon
GTGTTTTAGTCTGAAGCGCGTGGTTATAGATTGCACTTGTATTGTACATGGAATCAGTTTAACCCTTAGGAGTCACTTCCCACACGTCTTTTATTAACGAATATAATTACTAACAGGATGTATATATATATGCCTATGTCCAGCAGTGGACTAGAATAGGCTGATGATGATGATGATGATAATTACTAACTAAAACTATCTGCATTCATACTAACTTATACAGCTTGTATTGACTAATAGGAATAATTATAACTAATTAATAGTCTAACAGTAAATTTAATTCGATAGTAATTTATTTTCTAAGTTTCAAAGATTGAGCTTCTGATATCAAAGAGTATACCTCTATACGTGTCTACTCTATGCTATTGCTTGAATACCGATAATTATGTACCTGATATTAAGTGCAGGCAATTAATGGATATTTAATTTATTTTAATTTATTAGTAACACATATTGGATAAGAGTAGCAGTTTATATCATATTAGATAAGAGTTGAGGAAAAATGTGAGACTTGACATAGTTTGAATCCTTAAAATCGTTACATCTCTTCATTCGCTGATGTATGAATACTTGATGGATTAACTGACAATTGTTTAACTATAATCATTAACTAACGGTCCTAATCAAGATCGCTGCAGGTGCCGATAGATGGTAGAGCCGTTGCATGACTGCTGAATGACCATTTTCTGGTTAAATATAATTACTATATCAAACCCGCTTGTAACAGGCCATCGAATAAATAATTAGACAGATTCAATACAGATATTTCAGTATAATATATAGATAGATTTAATTTACAGTTATAGTGAATATAATATGTACAATAATATTGTAAACGTAAATATAGAGATGTCGGCCTATTGTATCACTTAAAAGTTAATTGTTTAACTGCAAATAACTTGAAACTGCCTAAAATCGGGTTAATTAAAGTTATTTACATACATGAATGTCCAACAGACAAAATTAATTCGTTTAATTTTCATTCGTCGAACGACGTATTACGTCAAAGATATATTACGTACTGGATGTGTAAGGTCAAGACAGGTTTGTAAGTATAAAGATATTTGTCACTCGGTGCTCTCTGCTTACCTAGTAAAGAACGTTGCGTGAAAATTAATTTGCATAATGTCTTTATCTATACATGTAATAAAATAGAGATCAAGGAAAATTCTACACACAAAATATTTCTTCTAAAAAATAGAAGCTGTGTTTTATGTTATCATGCTTATCGCTCTGATGTTGGACACGGGTCTCCTATCAGATTGAGACAGGTTAAGATCAGGGTCTGCTATGCTGGCCAACTGCGCATATGCTCACTTTTCCTCTTCCACCCAAAGAGCTTAGTAGCACTATCCAGTAACCATATACAATGCCGCGTGTGAATGTGAAGGCATAAAACGTTAATTAATTGGAACATATTGCGGCGCGCCCGGCTATTAGACAAATTAGTCGTGAACGTACTTTCTTACTGCGGTGGCGATTAGCTGAGAGCGGTGTGCGGAGACAGGTATCGTTTCTGTATCAACATGATGACTCACTTCGGGGCATGTTGACTGACGTCGACGACATCCGGTCGCGTTTATGAACGACTGTTACGAGCTCCTACCTTCAGCTTCACCGTGGTCTATGGTGTATAAGAAACATTAAATATATTTAACCAGTATATACTTATCTCGATAAGAGTACCATGAGTTGTTGCGCAAGAGATTGGTTGTTATGGAGCTATCTCAGACCTATGACATGTATGATATTAAGCGACAATTTTGACGACAAAATATTTAACATTGTCAGTCACTTTCGTAATGATGCTATTGGTATGGTAAGTCGATTAAATTAAGTCAGTTAAAAACAGGAATTCAAGCGAGAACACATGCCACGTTGTATTATTGTACTCGCTAGAGACGTAAAGCTTTCTTGTGATACATTAGTATATCAGTATCCACAGTACATAAACATCACCTACAAATACACAACTGTTTCATCCAATACTCACAGTAAGTTAACTTTTATTTATTTTTACGTTACTCTTTGAAAACTGTTAGTCCTTCGCTATCCGAATCAAATCCTGTTCGAAATTCGGCAAACTATCGATTTGGACGTCGAGGCCATATTTTTCGGCTGTTTTGCAACTCTACCGAAAATGTTACGCCAAAACGGGGCACTCTATCAAAAATGTAGAGTAGGCTTAGTGCAGTGTTGGCTTTTCGAATGGTGTCCGTTGAAAAATGTTAGTGAAATATGGGCCAACGGATTGCGTTGCAAATTCTTCGGTTTTTGCAATGTTTGTTCATATAAACCTGGTGTCCATTTGTAATCTGGTTCCAAAAGATTATTGACATCACTAGTGTGTTTCGGTTTTGTATTTGTTTTATTTTCACTTTACAGACTTTACAAAAAATTTATGTTTGTAGCAATTATGTTTTTCAACTATAGGCAGACGAGAGTGACAGCGTATTACCAACTTATTAACAACTGATGGTTATCATGAACAATTCATGGTTTCTTAGGGTCGGAAGTCAATTGTAACTTCTTCCTCTATGCTTCCTAATACTTTGCATCAGGTGCTGAAAGTACCTTCCCAGCACTGAGCCTACCGTAACAATATAATAATTATAAAACTTCACTTAAAAATAATTAAGAACAGATCAGACAAATGATGAATGACGACATACATATATTTTGTTTGTCCAGTGGCAGGTCGTTGTTTAACGATATTGGTAAAAAGAGTTCCACCAGCATGTGATATAAACTGACAAAAAATGCTACGATAGATATATGAAGAGAATATAAAATCTATACACTCTCTTTCTAAACTGTCGATGAAGGTGATGATGATAGAAGTACCACTGATTCTCTTGCATCCAACCGGCCAAAAATCCTTCACAATATTGAGTTATTGTCGAATTGGAAGCTACAAGAGTTTTTTGGTTGTATTGTCACCAAAAGGCTTATCTCCTTTTTAATGTACCAATTAATTCGTTCCGCAATCTCCGGGGCGTTAAGTATAAATGACATGAAATAAAAACCCTAACAGGACCTCTTCCACTATCTTACACTATCTTATATCACGATTTGTTAGCTATTGAATTTGAAAACTGCTATGTCGTAAACAGTGTCTAATAGATCACGTGTGTTCTTCACAGAACCCATTGCACATCCACGAAAAAGATATCTTCGAACACTATTATCTCCCGCTGACTGACGACGAGCAAGAACTGCTCTTAAATCAAGAACTAAAGGTGAAAAGGACACGATGCAACAGTTTGGACGACCTGTTCGAAAAACCAGCAAAAAAGAAAAAAAAAGTGTCATCCTGTGTTGGCAGAGTCTCTCGTAATGGCTGGATGATCTACCTTTCAACAAACGCTGACGATTGGGCGTAGCCTACCCACCTCGTTCAAATTGAAGTGCACGACTTAAAAAAAACTGGCAAGAATACCCCAGAACAAACATTGGAAACATGTTACGACCCGTATTAAATATAAATCACAATCCAAAAATCAACAAAGTCAACGAAGTTATTTACGATATGTCGAAGAAAATGGCTGACGCGCCTGTTGCAAAAAACTATCATTTTGACAAAACCACTTGATATTTCCTACATTTACCTAATAACTTAGTTAAAACCAACGCTATTGTATAATTATCTTGACGAAGTACTTATCATAGATAATTAAACTAGTAGTAGTTTGAATAACAGTCTCATTAGTGTCCTTAAATTAATATTTGTGATAGTAATAATACATAGCCATTAGTAAACGAGACGGTTAGTAGTGGGAGGTCACACAATCGAACATATAAAAGAGATGTACTAAACAAGTACTTCAATATATTTTAGGATTTACTGCTCTACTACCAATCATCATGTCTGCTGTGAAAAGTTACTTTATCGTATCCAGTGAGGAGTCTTCTATCGACTCCTTACATATGTAGTCCATACTATGATGACGAGTTGTGTGTACTATGTAACGAAGTAGAAAGAAAACTACAACGCGAACGAAAATTTGAAGAAGACCATAATAATGAAGAGAACGCGAAACGTCAACGAAGATGTGTTTTATTAAGACTGAGATTCTTCAATGAAATGAATGAATGAATACTATGCTCTACAATATATGTGAGGAAATGGAAAATAATCCACAAACGTTCAACAACTCTGATACTTTGGCTTCTGAACTCTACAAAATATGTGAAGCTACTGAACGGTAAATATGTTTTGATTAAATATAAATATTTAGGACAACAGGTTCTTTATTATGTTGTCATTTAAAAAATATTTTAAAATCTTTCAGTGTTTACCAAGGAGGATGTGGTCAGACAAGAAATCCATCCACATCAAATGATCGTAATTAAAGTGGAAATATCAAACGAAGAATATTGTATACAACCTGCGGTGGAGATGATGAAGTGCACTACCTGCAACGTTGATGTAAAGAAAAGGTATTATTCTAATCACGTCAATATCAATTTACATAAATTTATTTAAATAATTGAGGCAACTATAAAAATTTCGTCACTCCAGTTACTTTCATAGCTTTTTTGGAATATGTGCTTATATTTAGTAATTCTGTCATATTCACTTTGGCGTTACAGTATCGCGGGTTGTCTTTTTTTTCTTTAACCGTCCCTCGGTTGTCCCACACAATCATTGTTATTAAAATTGACATCGACTGGACACATTTTTATAGTTAAATGATAACTGTGATTGTAAGATTGAAGTAAATCATGTAAAAGTCTACATATCTGTATGTGTTTATGTGAATGAAATATCGC
Organism: Parelbella machaon machaon; assembly: GCA_018246775.1. Taxonomy (NCBI): domain Eukaryota; kingdom Metazoa; phylum Arthropoda; class Insecta; order Lepidoptera; family Hesperiidae; genus Parelbella; species Parelbella machaon. The sequence goes on from DWFV01000204.1 coordinate 4,774, forward strand.
GACATTATCCATTTTAATGTTCTTTGGAATCTATCGACTACGCTAGCTTTTATATCAGGGTTGTTAATAGTGTGATAATTAATGTTTTTGTTCTTAAAAAAAATTCGTACATCTTTTGATGCGAATTTCGTACCCCCATCCGATTGCACATGCCTAGGTGTAGGTTTTGCTTCATCGAATATATTCTCAAAACAATCCTTAATCGATTGTGATTTTTTTCTAATTGTGGGTCTGGCAAATGCACACTTACTAAAGACATCAATAACATACAAGATATAATTATATCCATCATTATATAAACTATACTTTCTCAAGTCACTTAAATCTACTGGCGCGAGTTGGTTAAAATTGGATAAAATGTGTCTGTTTCTTGAAAATTTTCTGATCACCGATTTATGTAGGGTATAGGTTTCCTGTTTTTGTAACCATTCGTGAACTTGTTGATTCATTTTACCTTTCATTGCTTTGGCCAAGTCACTTTCACTGCTGTACCCTGCTGGATTTACTATATCGTAATAGATGCTATGAATATCTAATAAGGTGTCCATCTCTCCCAATCTATTTTTCTAGGTTTAGGTCTAGGCGTTGATTTAGGTGTTTCTGACTGAATAGGTGTATTGTGACGAAAGTGTATAAGGATTTCATATATTTACTTGTCTCAGGATTACCAATGCATATAAGTGGAACGTTAATCTCTTTTAATGTTTATGCAAACTTCTCCCATCCGGTCGGTCTAAGTTTTAGAGGAATGAGAGTTACATTTATGAAATCTACTTCTTGATATGTGGTAAATTGTCATTGTTTACCACAACGGTTCCATCATCTTTCCAATAAATTTCATCCGTGTTTTTTGAAATGTCCTCGAACAGAATGGCGTATTACTTTTCGTAGATTTTAGGGATAAGTTGATTTAAATATTCAACTGTTTTTTGTAAAGAGGGGCTCGTTGGTGGAGTGGTTGCAAGCGTTACTACCGATAGAGAGGTCCTGGGTTCAAATCCCGGGTCGGGTACTATTGGATTTTTTAAATTTAGAATTGAATTGCCGGATATAATGCGGAAAGAACTGCCCATTTAAAACAAAAAACATCTGCGTTTTTGACATTAACAACTGCTTTTTTATTTCTTATATAATGTGGAAGGTCGATATTTGAACCACATAACGGATTAAACTTTCCGAGATTTATATCTACTTGGATAATTAGTTGAGGGCTCCAACCACTATCTTCTTTTTCAAACTCACTAATTATATTTGTTAGGGTACTATAAATTGCCTGTATTAATTTCTCAATATCTTTATGTTGCACACAATAATATTAGATGTTTGAAAATCAAATGAAATTTTCAAATCTTTTGTTTGTTATCTAAAATTGTAATATAAAATAAACCTTAATGGTAACAAATTGGTTTATACACTCCGAGAGAAGGTGAGCGATTGTTGTTACGGGTTGAGAGACTTTAACACTTTAAAAAAATAAATGCTTTTATTTTAAATATGACAATTACAAATTTATACTTGGAAATTCTTTATGACACCTGAGACAGTAACAAGATGATAGTACAAATGGTAACGCTTAAAATTACCAGTTGTTGCTTATTTGTAATACAAAATGTGGAAAGTAAAAATAAACATAATTAAGAATGATCATTTAGAAACATTAGCTATCGTAATAACATTCTAGGAATAACAAATTAGATCAGTTCATGTAAATAGATAATTAGTTAAATTTAGATATACTTAGAATTAGGATGAGAACAATAATAATGAGTTAGTACTTAATGACTATAACAATAACAGTTAAACAGTAAACATTGATAGACAACACATAACAAAATAGAATGCGGGGGATATGTAACACCTCCCCCCTTAGAATAAAGATTGGGCATTAACGCCTGATCTTTTTGAGGATGATGACCTTGGTGCTGTTGCTTCTTCATCTTCATCTTCTGAGATACACTGCGTAGTTCTTAATGTAGATAATGGTATAGAAACTCGAGTTGAACGCCTGCGGTGTGATGAACCGAAGCAGTTGTTAAAAATTTGAATGTGATTCTGATCGGACGAATCACTTCGTAATCTTCTTAAAAACGTGGGACATCGTTTACAGCATTTTATTATTAGAAATATTAACATGATGATACCGAGAGCGACATATATCCAACTGAAGGTTTCCTTATGATTGTTCATGAATGTTTTAGATTTCGTAGCCTTTAATTCTTTTGAATATATATCCAATTGACTTTTAATTTTATGTAGTGAATCCAGTGGAGTTTCATTAATAACTATGGGTATTAACTGTGGAGCTTTAACCTCTTTCATTTCTTCAAAGCAATCGTCAGTTCTAATGTCTGGCATTATTACCGGGAATGTTATGTTTTCTTCGGAACTCTTGTGTGCAGATATGGTACTGTAACCGGTATAAAGCTTACAGTTCTCTTGAAGTTTCAGAATTCCAGCTCCTTTCATGGTATGGTGTGATACTTCGTTACTACATTGCAGGACACACTGTGTTTCGTTGGTTAGAATATATAGCCATTTATTGTTTCCTAGTGGCTGGAATGTATTTATTTCAGCAGGAAACGTGATAATAGTGCAGGATTTTGGTATCGATGTTGAGACACTGAACAATGTTTGTACTTCACATATTGGTCGCGCTGTGGATTCGTATACTATAAGGTTGCTGCAGACACTTTCCTTTTGTGCATATTCTTTGCAGGTTTCCAGGGTACTTATTGAGATATATTGTTGCCCGGTGGGATTCGTGGCAAGGTACTTATGCTCGGGAAGGGTCGTGGTATGGAAGGATGTATTGGAATGTTGAATAGGTATAGAATATATATGGTATAATATAAAAGGTTCATTTGATATTAGTGGAAATTCTAGTATATATATTAGTCTATCAGAATATACATAAGCAGAAAATGTTGATGATTCTAAAATTGTATGAATATTATTAAGGGTAACAGTTTTTACTAAGCGTTTGTTAGTGCGGACGTGGTTAGAAAGAAGCAGTTCTTGATATAACTTTTTAAGTGTTATAACCGAAGGATGTAATGTATTGGATTTGGCAAAAAGAATACTTGAAAGACAATCATTGATTTCGTTTTCTAGACTGGTTACTAATTCTAAGATCTGTAGGGAAATTGTAGAAATGTCTTCGCTGACTTTCAAATCAAATATAAGTTTCTCAGTTGAGTTCATGAAAGTGCTCAACCTGTTGATATTTTCATTTATGACCTGTTCATCAAAAGAGATTTTAAAAATGGTTTCATTAAAATTGGTAATAGTTGAAGACGTTATTTGAATTTGTTTCTGCATTAAGGAGGTAAGATCTAATTCGCGTTTTTCAAGAAGGTCGATACATTCGTCATATCTCTTAGCATCTTTTGCATCGGGAGTACCGATGATCCATTTAAGAATGGTTCCGATGCCATCTAATATTTCTCTTTTCTGACGCAAAGAATTCTTTCCGAGGTACATATTAAGTTCCGAAAGTCTGTTGTTTACCTTTTCTAGATTAACTTTTAAAAATGATTTGACTGATTGAACACTAGGAATGTTATGATATTGTGAGGACATAGAAAGGAATTTTGTGGATAGTCGAAGTAGCGATTCTTGTGCTATAAATAACGGTTTGAGATCTCTATATATGATTAATTTCCATGATTCATCAGTAGGAAAAATAACTCCTTCTTCTTTGAAAAATAACCCAGAATGCGATGGTAACCTTTCGGTTATATTGTATGGATGTTTATCGTTTGTTGTGGCAACAATTGCTGTGGTTGCCCTGTAAAAGACGAGGAATTCGATTCAGCGACATTTTTCTTTTTATATTTTTTTGTAATGTAGTTCTTTAAAAGTGTATAAAATTTGTATAATATAAGACATAATAATAATTTAACAAATGAGCATATTATGAAACTAAAATATGGGTTGTTCATTATATTAGAGGGATTTGTATTGTATGGTATGGAATAATTGTGGGCTGCTGTAGAACGGCAGACCCTGTAAAATATAAAATTAGAAATTTATGTTACAAAAGGAAATAAATATTTGAGATTTTAAAATGCAGATGGGAATGGACGAAGACGATTTGCATGCACTAAATGATTTTTTCCGTTTTTCTTTATTACATAGTTCTCATTAAAGCCAATACGTGCTACTTCATATGGGCCGTCCCATTTAGGATCTAAATTATTTGGGTTCGGAATTTTTAACAAAACTTTGTCACCAATTTTAAAATCTAGAATATTTTTAATGTGACTGTCATAACGTTCTTTGGCTTTTTCTTTCATAGCTTCGACAGTACGTAAAGCTGCTTCTCTGGAGACTCTAAGTCTTTCATTTAAATCTTTTAAATAGTCGCAGGCTGTGTATTCTGGAATCGTTTTAAGAGTGTAGAATGATCTAGGTTTGTAGCCAAAAAGGAGTTCGTGAGGTGTGTATCCTGTGGAGTTATTTACGGATGTATTGTGACATATGATTGCGAAGGGGATTATTTGATCCCAATTCTTTAAACGACGGTTATGATACATGCGAATATGATCTCGTAGAGTCGCGTGAAATCTTTCTAATGAACCGTTGGTTTGTGGGTGATATGTGGTGTTAAATGTATGATTGGACCCTAAGAATTGTGTTAGTTGTTTTAGTACTTTATTTACGAATTCTGAACCTTGGTCGGAATGAAAACGTTTAGGTGCACCGAAATGTTGGCAGAAATGTAAAAGATGTTTCGCTATCGTATTTGCTTCTTTATCTGGAATAGGGTATGCTTGAACGAATCTAGTCAGATCATCTTGTAGAGTTAGAACGTATTTATTGTTGTTGTCACTAACATCAGAGTATGAGACTAAATCTATCGAAACTCTTTCAAAGGGTTCAGTAGATTGAGTCGTTATAACCATAGGAGCTTGAAAAGTTTTTCTTTGGATTTTATTTCTTTGACAGACGACACATGAATCGATGTATGATTTTATGTCATGAGCCATCCCTTTCCAGAAGAATTCTTCGCGAATTTTTCTTGTGGTTTCATTTATACCACGATGTCCAGAGATTTGTTGGTCATGATATGTCCTAAGGATTTCAGGGATATCTTGTGGTTTTGGGGTTTTTACTTTATTTTCACATATTGTGATTTGAACATTATAATATTCTGCTAAGTATGCTGTAATTCGTAACTGGTCGTTTCCTTGCAACTTGCAGGTATGGTCGTATTTGAGATCAGGTAAATATAAAGAGTCGATTGTATGCTGCTGAAGACAATTAAGTAACGATTTAAAATAGCTTTCGGAGTCCCAGGGATCGAAATGATTTGGCCTCGTACATGTAAAGTAAATGTTTTGTTTTTCATTGGAAACCACTAGATTTACTTCATACAGATCCTTTTGTTTTTCTAGAAATGGTTTTATTTGCGGGCAAGACTCGATGGCTTCATTAAAAATTTCATTTTGATCTGATTGATTGCAGGATATTGGGATGAAAATATTTTTATGTCGCGGATCTAAGAGTTTATCGGGAGATGTTTTCAAATGTGGAGATGCTATGCTGCAGTTTTTTGATAGAAAATGTTCGAAATTTATTTGTAAATAGTCATCACTCTGAGATGTGTTTGGTTCAATGGTATTGGTGTTCATAATAGCTGGACGAGATAGCGCATCTGCATTTGTGTTATTTTTACCAGCTTTGTAAATTATTTCATATTCGAATTCTTCTAATTTTAATCTCCAACGAACAAGGCGACTACCAGGGTCCTTAATTGAGAAAAGCCATGTTAAAGGCTTATGGTCGGTGACGATTTTGAATTTTCTACCGAATAAATATGGACGAAAATGCTTTACTGCCCAGACAATTGCTAATAATTCGCGTTCAATAGTAGAGTAATTTGATTCTGCTTTATTTAGAGTACGTGATGCGTAAGCAATAGGGAGATCTTTACCAATTTCTCCTTGAGAAAGTATAGCTCCAATAGCGTGGATAGAAGCATCTGTAGTAAGTACAAATTCTTTAGTGAAATCGGGATATTGCAAGATAGGCGAGTTAGTAAGTATGCTTTTGCAGGTATCAAAAGCAATTTGTTGATCTGTGCTCCAAATAAATGGAACGTCTTTCTTTAAGAGACTTGTTAAAGGTTTTGTTATTTTACTAAAATTTGAAATAAATCTACGATAATAACCCGCGAGACCTAAAAACGATTTAATGTCTCTACATGTCTTAGGGACCGGAAATTCTAATACAGCTTTAACTTTATCGGGGTTTGGTTTTACACCTTTATTTGAAATAATGTGACCTAGGTATGCAACTTCTTTCCTGAGGAATTCGCATTTATCTGGTTGGACTTTCAATCCATGTTTCCTAAGACGCTCGAAGACTTCTCTTAATTTCTGCTCGTGTTCTTGAAGACTAGATGCAAAAACAACTATGTCATCGAGATACACAAAGCATCTTTCTCCTTGCAAACCATATAGAACACTGTCCATGGCACGTTGGAAGGTAGCAGGTGCGTTTTTAAGCCCAAATGGCATACGTAAAAATTCGTAATGTCCATACGGTGTGTTAAATGCTGTTTTAGGTATATCTTTTGGATCGAGTTCAATTTGATGAAAGCCTGAAGCTAGATCTAAAGTTGTAAAATAAATAGAATGGCCTAATTTATCAAGAATATCTGTTATGTTGGGAAGAGGATAACTATCGCCTACTGTAACGTCGTTCAACTTGCGGTAGTCTATGACGACTCTCCATTTTTGTTTCCCGGATGCGTCTAGCTTTTTAGGTACTACCCAGATTGGACTACTCCAGGGTGATGTGCTTGGACGTATAATGTTTTGCTGTAGCATTTTATCGACTTGTGTCTTGACTTCATTCTGATGGATGTATGGAAATCTGTATGTTTTTGTATTAATGGGTGTATCGGAAGTTGTAGGAATTGTGTGCTTAGTGTGGTTAGTGAAGGTGAGGAGATCACCTTCAACATAGAAAATGTCATGGTATTCGCCAATACATTTATCTAGTGACTCGTTTTCTTCTTTGTTTAAATGTTCGCGTCTTATAAGATTCATGACTTCATGTAATGAATGTTCATTATCTTGTATGGTGTTAATGGAGTTAATGAGTTCCGTTGTTGTTTGTTCACTAAATGTGTTTGCTTTGACAATTGGTGTATTGATGTATTTATCATCATTGGTACAATTAACGCATGTTATTAGAAATTTATTATCTTCAATGGTAACGAGTGCATTAGGGATTGATAAATGTTGTCCTATTATTTGTTTATCTATAATAGCCAAACCGTTGGCTATATCTCTTGTAAAGCAAGTAATTACGGTTTCTGAACGTTTAGGGACAAATAGTTTGTCACTTGATGTTTGTGGAGTTATGTTGGTAAGGAAAAATAGTTCGTACGTTTTATTTAGGATCCTCATTGTTTTTGATTGAATATAAAGTTTAACGTTGAATTTAGTCATAAAATCGTTACCGAGAATACCGTCAGATGCTATATTTAAATTAGCTACGTGAAATTTGTGGTGCGGGAGTTGGTCAAGAGAAATAGAAGATGTTCCTATAGTAGATACAGTTGGATTTCCGTTGGATATTCCTATGATGGAAACTTTGTTGGTTTCATCTATTTTATTGTCACCGATTTTATCTGGTCGAATAACAGATATAGCTGCTCCTGTATCGACTAATAAAGTAACTGTTTGGTCACCTATCTGAAATTTACAGTGCAATAGGTTTTCTGGAGGTATATTTAAGGATGAAATATTATACGATTCTGTTTTATGTTCAGTCAATTCTTTTGTTCGTGTTTTAAGGTCACAGTCTTTAGATGTTGATTCAGGTTTGGGTTTTGATTTAGAACTTGATTTAGTATTTGACTTAAATTTTGATTTAGAGTTTGACTTAGATTTTGATTTAGAGATTGATTTAGAGTTTGGCTTCGAATTTAGATTAGGGTTTGTTTTAGAGTTTGAGATAGACATTGATGTAGGGTTTGAAATGGAGTTTGATTTGGAGTTGTGTATTAGATTTTTATTATTTAAATGAGGTGTGCATGTAGTACAAGAATTCAAAAGGTCGTCAGTTTGAGTGAATGCATCACAAGTTTGTCTCCGATAGACTGCTGACGCCTCATTAGACACAGCTACTGTTTGTCCCCGATGGACTGAATTTTGTAGATTGTGACTAAGTTTTAAATTAGTTGTTGGCAGTTTGTCTTTTATTGGGATTGGAAGTTGTTTATATTGTGAACGGATGTCGGGGTATGAGTCGGTGAGCAGGGTTCTGGAGCGATTTCCAACGAACTGCTCATTTCGTTGGTCGCCTCTGAGTTTAAATTATTAATGCGTGCTGGAGAGTTTGGTAATGTACGTTGAAAGGGAGGTCGTGAGTGTATCAGAGGATTAGGAGCTGTTCGTGGTATTAGTGAAGGTGATTGATTATTCGATAAGTTATTATTGTACGCTCTCTTTCGACATTCCGAAATAGTATGCCCTGATTTTTTACAATAATTGCATGTTTTATTTGAAGAAAATGTTGGTTTAAAATTATTATATGGTTTATTATAATTGTTCAATAAAACGTGACGTGCGCGATTCATGTTCCTAATTTTCTCCTCATTAATCGCGAAATTTGCCGCATCAGCCAGATTTTTGAGTTCTTTTGTCCGAAGCATTATACTGATGTCTGAATTAAGACCGTTAATAAAAATATTTAGAGCGGTTTCCTCTGTCATTTCCACTCTGCCTTGTAGGGAGTTATCGGAAATTTCAGCTGTTAGTTTCTCTATTATTTTACACCGCTGTAATTCCACTCTATGATAGTAATCTGTCACTGATTCGGAAGGTTTTTGCAATAATGATTGTAATTCGAAATTTAAATGGGCAAGGGTCTTCGTTTGAGAAAATTTTTGAATAAGAAACGATTTGAGTTCATTCCATTCAATATATCTTTTAGCGTGAACATCGGATGAACCAGGTCCCGTTATTTTATTAAGAGCATAAATAAGTACGATTGGGATCTGCGAAGGGGTTGCTAATGAAAATGCAGAATCGCATGATCGGACAAATCGATAAATTTCGCTACTCTGAGACGTATTAAATTCAGGTATTAATTTTAGTAACGTATTTAGATCTACTAGAGATGTCTGAATATTCTTTTTGTCTTCCATATTTTGCACAGTTATAATAATATTATAGAATAATATACAATAAATTTGAGAATAGATATAGTAGATATAGGTGTTAGTTCGAATGAATTAGTAAAATGAGTTTGATTTAAGGAATTGGAAGGTTATGAAGTTTGTAAGGATTGGAAAATAGAGCATATGTTAGCCACTCACCACAACAATATAATAAGCTGGATCTCCATGGACGTAGGTTTCGGCGAGGAGTTTTAAAACCCTTTAGGTACCGTCTTGCTTCGGCGATTTTGGTCCTTACAATGACGTTTTTCCTCGACTTGCTGCCTTGCAGATCCTACCGACTGCGCCAATTTTGTTACGGGTTGAGAGACTTTAACACTTTTAAAAAAAATAATAAATGCTTTTATTCGAAATATCACAATTACAAACTTTTACTCAAGATAGTGACACGATGATGGTACAAATGGTAATAATCTAAAATTAACAGTAGTTCCTTATTTATAATACAAAATGTAGAGGGGATAAATAAACATAATTAAGAATGATCTTTGGAGACATTAACTATCGTTACAATATTCAAGGAATAACAAATTAGATAAGTTTATGCAAATAGATAATTAGTTAAATTTAGATATACTTAGAATTAGGATAAGAACAACAATTATGAGTTTAATACTTAATGATTATAACAATAATATTTGAGCAGTAAACATTGATAGATAACACAAGACAAAATAGAATGCGGGGGATATGTAACAGACTTCACACGCCTTACAGTTTTTTAAACACGTCTCAGCCAGCTTAAACTGCTAATAATCTGTGTTCATGTTAAAATAACTCAACTCATGATTGGCACTTTCAGCTCGTAATCTTTAAGACTGGCGCATCCTTAGTTTTATAGCTGCCAATCCTGGATTCAGTCAGTGGCCATTTCTTTGCCAGTTTCTGTGGCAACGCTATAAAATAAAGCATTAACTTTATATTTCTACGCATGTGATTTTATAATGCATTGCTATAATGACAGTAAAGTTGTAGTCATAGCAATACGGGAACCCACGATGAGGAAAATAGTGTGATACGGAAGTGACAGACAATAGGCTAATTAGCAAAACCGCAGAGGTGTAATAAATCGGAAGTAATGTTAAAACGGTTGTCGCTACGATGCAGAAAAGTGTCTACTTGCCTAAGTATAAAATAAAATATTCAATAGTAAAAAAGTAATATAACTATTTCGAAAGATATCTTAAACGATCCAACAAATTATAATACATTTTTAAATTATTCAATTCATTCAATCATTCATTCGTTCGTTCGTTTATTCATTGATTTATTAATGCAGTCATTCATTCATTGGGATACATTATTACAGCTGAATGTGTAAACCCATGACTATTATTTTCTCCCATTCATTCGCAATTGATATGAATCAAACACGCTGACTCAGCTGGTTTGACGTATAACTTGACGAGAATCAACTAAATGAAAATCACTCAACGTCAGTAAAATTTTTCCAGCATGAGTAAGTTGTTACGAGTATGATGAGTGATGAAGGAAAAAAAAACACGTCACGTCTGTAAGGATAGAGCCATTTGGCACTCGGTAACTCGGCTCACTGCCCACTCCGTAAGAGACGATATCGTAATAATAATAATGACAACTTGTTCTTTCTAAATTCTAGTAGTGACTCGGAGTCTGGCTCTGTGTCCGGTGTATGGCAATAGGCTAACCACCTATTCTATGGGACGTAAACGTTGCTGTTGAAACGCGGGAGTGTACCACACCCTTCTGCCTACCCCTTCGGGGATTACAGGCGTGATGTTACGACAACTTTTTCATAATATTGAACAACCCATAACAGAAGTAACTAAACATTATATATACCTACTTGGTTTTGAAACATAAATGGTAAACTAATATTATATTACTAGTTAGTAACTCCTATATACGATATGATACGTCAATTTTACGTATTTGTTGTCTCCAATATTTACAAAGTGGCGCAAAACGAGTACTCGTTGTTTGAATTCTTCGAATGATGTGTGTTTTCCTCAGATAAGATACTAGTTGAAGACATGTAACAAATTTTTTCCTACTTTCAGTACACGACTGATATTATCTAGAACAGCCAATGATAAAGTATCAACGTTTATTTATTGGATATTGTGACATTGTTTATTATATGATATCACGAAATTATGTGGGTTATTTCGTTTCAACGTTTTTATTGTGTGTACCGCTTGGTTTACGAAAAAGTTTCACTATATGTTAACTGTACAATGTGGACGTGATAAACGCCCAGCATCATGTGATATTTGGTTTATGTAGCATGAGCGATCTTAGGGGATTAGGGGAGAATATCCAGCTGTGGACATCCAAAGGCTGATGATGACGATACCCACTTATGTATGGTTTAATGTGGGAAGTGAAACAATATTATTTTACAATGCACCGTCGCACTGTGGAAAATCGAGGTGTGTTTCGGCCTAAAAATCGATAACTTTTTTTGTACTTACGATTAAGCTATGAAAT
>DWFV01000205.1:0-16434 GCA_018246775.1 Parelbella machaon machaon
CCAAACTCCTCTCCTTCTCTCTTCGGGGATTACAATGAAGCAGGTATGAAGGCAGCAATGAAGGTATGCTAATCAAGCTTAAAAATCTCCCTGGGCGTAGGGATCTGTACGCGTCACTGGACGCATTCTCGTACATACCTACTTTAAAAACAACATTTGTTCTTTTCGCCTCATGGAACGTAATACAATAAAATACAAAAAACTAAAGTAAAAAAAACTCGGAAGAAAAAGCTGAAAAAGAAACAATAGTTCGCTTGTTTGGTTTTCTTTCTGCTTTTTTAAAATATGCACGTAAACCATATAAAAATATTATTAAACCATACACAAAATCAGGACCTTATTACCAAAAATTTACAGCCAGAAAAGAATAACAGCAGCCCAAGAAAAATATGTGTCAGACATTTTTCCAATGTAAATTTTTTTCGTTACTGGTACATTTATGTCCTATTACTGAGGTTGTTATCAACAAATTTATTGAAGGTCTCATCTAAGTCATTGTTGTTTCACGGAAAACAGATCATCATAAAGGTCAAGAAAAATAGGAATCTTGGCTATTATTCTTGGCGACTTGCTCATTTAATGCTTGCTACATGACATGATCGAAATACTTAAAGCAGTTCTGTTGAAGAATATTAATACAATATTCAAATTAAAGACATGTAAGAAATTCATTCCTATATAATGTAATATTGAATCTATTTACTTAAATCGACAAAGACAAACAGACAACATAAGTACCTTTTTAATTAACGTAGGTAATTTTTGAGTGATGTACAAGGTTTATTTTGCTTTTTAGAATACCTTTAATTATTATAATTATTATTACGTTGCTATTAAAACTGTCATTTTGATAATGTTTTTGTCTACGTTTTCTTCCTATTGAACCATATGTGGAATGCTAATAAACATATTTTTCTATTTTTCTTTCATTTATAATTTGTTTATACTAGTCATGTTTTGGCATATCTATTTATTATTACATACGGACAATTTTTTCAAACGGTAATCTAAGTGTGTATACATTTTAGAGTACCTTAGTTGCGTTACTAGTACATTCGATTGATATAAAATTTGTTTTTATTACGAAAATCATAAATATTTGAAAAACGCCAATGTATCAGCTGCTGATTACGGCTACCATAAAGATATAGGGATTACATTTGTGAAGGATAAAACCTAAAAACAGTAGGCAACTCAAAGTATCGTGCCGTAGTATGCAATATGGTTCGGTTGGCAATTTGTCTGTTGCTCGTGACCTCTGCAGTTCACGGGCGCCACGAGAAATATGAAGGGTAATTTGTATTCTTGAAATAAGTGTATTCCTCCCTCGTAATTGCACGAACAGATTCAGGACGTTCGTGTAATAAAACCGCTCGGATATCTTTGTTTTACAGGCATCAACTGTACCGTGTGGCAGGATCGTCTCAAGATATAGCCAATTTAGAAGAAAGATTGGACATCCTGTCAGCGACCCCATCAGCTAGATCGGATTCTGGACAGCTCGAGGCATTAGTAAGATTTTCTCCAGATGAAAGAGAAAAATGGTTGAAATATTTCGACGAAAGAAATATGGTGTACAGAAAAATCGCCGACAACCTTGCAGAGTGAGTTTGGGATTAGAAATCTTAGATTATAATTTAGTAGTATTGTTTATTAACTAATGAGATTTGAAATAATTCAGCATACTTCGAGAAGAAGAGGCGAAAGTCAAGGCATCAAAGATGGCTGCGCAGAGAAGCGGTCGCTCCATGACTTGGAACACGTACTACAGATTTGACGAGGTACAATAAAATTGCATTAAGCATGTAATTTTCACGAGCGATTTGATTAAACTCAAACATTTTTGCAGATGAACAACTATTTGGACGAGTTAGGTCAGAAATACCCTGAACTCGTAACGGTTATAAATGCAGGATTGAGTTACGAAGGTCGTCAAATTAAGTACGTGAGGATATCTACCAGTCGCTTCGAAGTCCTTCGCAAGCCAGTCATTGTCATCGATGCTGCTGTGCACGCCAGAGAGTGGGTGACTCCGCCAGTAGCCTTTTATATCATAAACAATTTGGTGGTTGACATTGTGGATCGAAAGTTGACGGAGAGCCTCGACTGGGTTATTATTCCGATGGCTAACCCAGATGGTTATGAGTACTCATTTGAAGAGGTAATATTGCAAAGGTGGTAACACTAAATACGTAGAGATAGATGAGAGCGTCTAGAATTAGCCATATTTCAAAACGAAAAATTTTGTGGAATAAATACAGATCACGTGACTAAATAACTATCAAAGCTTGTAATAGTAACTTTATAATAATAATCAACATCATTCAGTTTAAGTCCACTGCTGGACATAGGCCTCATGTAAAGCACGTTATCGAATTCGAGTTTCACCTGTCTGCTATTGGTACAGTTGACGTATTTTGGAGGGGAAACTACGCCCTGACCAACGTAGGGTAGGGCATCATCCAGTTAGGTTGAGTGATGATAAAGGCGAAGTTGCTGGTAGTGATTGGAGAAATAGTAATAATGTCCTATAATAACTTGTAGGACAGAATGTGGCGTAAAACGCGTTCAATGTCGCACGAAGGCAGTGAAGAATGCCCTGGAGTTGATGGGAACCGTAACTTTGACCACCATTGGGGAACGAGGGTGGAAAGCGCAGATCCTTGCTCTATCATCTACGAAGGACCCGCCCCTTTCTCTGAACCGGAAATCCGTGTGATAAGGGATGTTGTGTGGCAGCAACTGGACCGTACAGCGCTGTACATATCGCTCCATAGCTATGGCAATATGTTCCTTTACGCTTGGGGTAATAACGGTACGTATAAGTAAACATAGAGGCATAAATATCGCATTTACGCTGGAATATATGTATTAGGAAAATTATAAAATATTCTATATTATTATTTTATATTATTACTCTATTCCATGGGACTTAAACGTAACTGGTGAAACGTGGGAGTGTACTACACTCCTCTGCCTAACCCTTCGGGGATTACAGGCGTGATGTTACGTTTTTTTTTTATAAAATATTCTTTAAATTATTTAATAGGAAATATTTTATTGTCAAACCACAGTTTTTTATTAAAATTAAGAACAAGTGCAAGTGAAATAATCCACGAAATATTATATACTTACATAATCTTAATAATACGACTTAGATATTTATTTAAGGCACACTTCCATCAAACGGTCTTGGGTTGCACCTCGCCGGTATCCGGATGGCGGAAGCAATCGACAAATTGAAATTGGAGAAAGCGCCCCCATACATCGTGGGTAATGCTGCCCAAGTGTTATACTACACAACTGGAACATCGAGAGATTGGACTAGAGCTGTCGGCATACCTTTAACATATACCCTTGAACTTCCTGGCTACGAATATGACTTCCTCGTCCCGCCAGACTATATTGAGCAAATTGTCAAGGAAACTTGGGCTGGCATTGCTGCGGGTGCTCATTACGTTCTTAATCAGTATGAGTATTGAGTACTAATCATTGTTGATCACTTCCCTCATCTATATATTAATACGTGAAGCAAATATTTACAATGAGGCAATAAAACTCTGCAAGACATATCGAGTTCATTTCAATTTAATAATAACATTAACATAAAAGTATTTACATTTATTTTCATTATAATGACCAAAAAAAATTGCTTTGTGCTTTTTGATTGCGTCCGGAACCGCAACTTCGTTAAAAAGTCCGAAAAGTAAATTATAAAAATATTAAAATTAAGACTCACCTATTCCATGGGACGTAAAATGTTCTGGTAAAACGTGGGAGTGTACTACATTCCTATGCTAACCATTTTGGGGATTATGTTGTATGTATGTACAAAAATGTCATTGTACTTTTATGTAAACAGAAAGTTGAGAAAATAGCAGAACTCTGATTACCTACGTGTAGATGTGTTATTTATCGTGCATTTTTATGTCATCATGACATATTATCTACATTCAGGTCATAATTTTAATCTTTACGATACTTACTGAAATTTTAGTACCGCACTAATATAGATTTAGGTTTAAATACAGTTCGACATTGTTAGGTACTATCTATTAGAAAAGGATATTTAAAATAGTATCTATAGAAACATTTCGTAATTTTTATATGTATTAGTGTTCCTGGCAGGCTTGGCTTGTTTCTTAATATTTTCAAATTGGTATTCAGATTTTACGATAACTATAATGAAAAGTAGTATTTACATACATACTAAAATGTTTAATTTGTTGATAATTGCGACTTCCATTAGGGGCTCTCGAAGTATACTTCGATTTTTATGCTTGAACATTTTAAATAAGATAAACATTAACATTTCGTCTATTTATTTTTTATGATGTCTCACAGATAAAAATAATAAATATAATATGGCATTTGATACTAAACAATAATGTACGCAGTAAACACTAACAAAATTTACATTCACTTTTTCGTTTACAGGTGACAGCATATGTTTATTATATTTATATAGAGAGCTGCTTCTTTACTTATTAATACATAATCAACAAAATTAATTATTAAACACTTACAAATTAGCAATGAAAAATGAAAACATTGGAAGCCCAGTGCAGTATAGGAATTCGCTTCAAAATCTACAGTAGCATGCATGTTACTGCTAAATAGTCATTTATATATTTTTACGATGTATTTGTACGTTTTCCTTATGTAGAAACGTACTACCAAGACATTTTAAAATACATTTTTAGCTCCACTTTCATCTATTTGTATTTTTTACAAAATATTTGCATATATACCTATGAAAATATAATTTTAGGTTTCTTTGAAACCCTTTATGCCACCAAGCGTATATTAAAGGGTTTAACATGCTATTGAAAAACGCCAATACAGCTAAAGGGCCTCCTAACAACATTCTTATTTTCATACATTTAGGGTTCGTTAATTTCTCCTCACAAAATACAAAAAATATGACCGTGATAAAAAATGGCATCCAGGTCACAATAAAACTGCCGGATGTGAGCATTACTATTATTATAGCTCTCCATTTATTGGGTTGTTTTGGTTTTGTTGTTTTCCTTAGATTTCCGTTCATTGTGCTTATGTTTTTTGCTCTTTTGACGTTCGCGTCATTAAGGTGTATAATAGAAATGTTCGGATCGGAAACAGCCTCAACCTCTGTGGAAATACTGACTCTAGAGTCAAACCGGACTGCGTTTCTACTTTTAGCCTTTTCGTTGCTATTATGTTCACCAAATGGGGTCTCGTTACTATTAATGAAGTCTTCGTTACTTTTGGATTTTTGGGTAAATTTTGCGCAATTTTGTCTTGCGTCTTTGTTATTGTAGCCGGCGTTGAACGAGAAACTCCTTTTAATTTTAATGGGAGTGCTTTTCGGGGGTGACTTGACAGATTGGGCATTCTTCGCTAAATTACCATTACCCCTATAAATTCTCATTTCCGGTTTTTTGGAAGTATTTCCACTGACAGTTTTAACGGCTGCCTTTATTTCTTTAACGTTTCTGAGTGCTCTTACTAGGATGATAGAATAGAGTACAGAAACAACCACTATGGGTACGATACTTAATAGTGAATTAAGTAAAATTAATGCGCCAGGAAAGAGGGAGACATAGTAGCAACGAGTGAGTATCAGCTCTGTGTTGTTCCATCCAGTTCCGGGTAAAAATCCAAGGACGATACCTGTAACGAGGCATCGTTAGATTTTTTAGTGTAATAGATGTACATGTGTAATAATGTCTCGAATTTCCTGTGACTTAAAATGATCATCTTCCATATTAAGGCCATTTTTTATGATAACATCACATCATAACAAAGTATGTATATTTAAATACTTCTTTTATATTAGGTTTCAAATAATCAATTTATCATACCCGATTTCAATCAATCAAAGTAGTTACCGAATATAACAAGAATACAATCAAAGAATTATAAGTATACTATAAAAATACAAATCTATTCCATGGACATTTTATTCTGTGGATAATTTTAAACGTTGGAGTTTATTTTGAACAAAAAATCGGAACTAGGTTTTAGACAAATTATAAATTAGGCGGAAAACTCTCTGAGGGTTTATTGTCTTTCCGTATCTAATTGTCGGCGTTATCGGCCTGTTTCATTCCATTCCTGGATATAGGCCTTCCCTTCCCTTGCCATCCCTTTCCTCTATAGTTAGTATTCTAAGAATCCAATTTTTTTCCGCAATTTTTTACATTAAGTATATCGAAATGTTTGTAGCTCAATACTCACCCCAGGCTCTTTAAAGGGTAACCAAAAAACACCGAGTGCCAAATATCTTAACAGATCTGATGTGTTTCTATTAAATTTATTACTCTCATAATATGCGCACGCTACTTTCAGAGACTTCGGATTAACCTATCAGTCAGTATTTGACTTAAGTAGTTAAGATAATTGAATCAAAGTATCATCCTTACTGATTATCCATATTAAAACAATGCTGATTCTTGTTTTGGTGGTGTTGCACCAGCGTTGGTAATACATTCCGTGGAGAATGTAGATGTAACGTTCCACGGCTATCAGTCCAACGCTGAATATCGACACCATGGCAGGACACACCAACATGCCTGTAAAACGTTACTTAATATTAAAGAACTGTACCGTATTATAGGGTAACAGCGAAGAAAAAACAGCGTGGGCGAACCTGTACACCTTGGAGTTTTTTTCCATAATTTTCTCTAAGGGGTGTGAAATCTGCTAATTCATTTTACGGAGCTCTTAACCCTTCTCATTTCGAGAGAAGAGTCATGTATATATATCTATGTGGGAAGATCATATTAACGCCTGTTCTTAGCATTTTGTGGTAAGTGTATTGTAAAATGCCGATGGAATGATATGTAACTACAAACCAATACTCTAGAAACGATAATATTAACAAATTCCACTCTCAACAGTATTACACCTAAAACCGTAATTGTAGTGCTATGCTATTCATTTTATCATACGACATGCGGTTATACCGTAGGACGTGAGCGTAACTTGACTAGACTAACTATAAAAATTGTAACTAAAATAATAAAGTTAAAGAAGTTTGCCACGACTTGAATTCACTTTCGGAGTGACAGAATGAAAGCGAAACCTCAGCTTTGACTGGTTAATGAGCTATTTAAATAAAGTGTAAAATAATATTCGTTGTTCATTTCTTCAGCCGTTTGATTATTATTTGCTGATAATTGGTAATGCTCACAGTAGTGAATGTAGCAATATTCACTTATATTATAAGAATGTTTTTTTAAATATTAAACATGAGTTTAGCATATAATAAGTGAATATGGCAGTGAGTTGAGTCATATTTGTGACTCATAAAAAAAGCCATCACGTCTTAACTGAAATAGCATGGAATAAACGTATGTGTTTGTTAAATTTTGTGCATGACCGCAATCAAAACGTTATAATATTGAATTTTGAAGTGTTGCTGCTTATACCAAACGAATAAGAATTGCGTTATTGCCATCAATTATGCGTCAATTTATTATCATTGTTGTATTTATCTTTGAATCAATCTATAACAATCCCTCCTATCATATTCTTGGCAATAAATGAAGTATTCTACAGCGGATTACGGGAGTCATCGTAACCAAGACGTAGGTATACGAGTATCACTGAAATTTTATTTAGAAGTTTCGTTGTGTCAAATTTGTATCCCCAAATATTGTACGCTTTAGTATGAGGTGTTACAGAAGGATAAATACATAAAAAATCTTACATTACCTACCAGTTTGAAATATACACAGCAGGTTTGAGCTTGTCGGGTTCTGGATGACGACGTTAAAGATTATCGCCATACCAGCTATCATGTCAGCTAGCGACACGTTGCCGAGCAACAGGTAGGTGCTCTTAGGCTGTTGACCTGCAAGGAATACAGTTATTAATATAAATTTTATTATTATAGAAAACAGAAAAAACTTTATTACCTTACATGCTGTGGTACGCACAGACCATAAATAAATATATATTTCAAGATCAAATTGATACAAAAAAACAAAAAGTACTATATCATCACGACGAGTTCCTTAAGTATGCAGAGAGCGCCAAGCGTCAATTCAGTTTCCTCTTTTTTTCAGTCCTGGAGTGCTTCTCCAAAATTATTCCCTCTTTTTTATGTCCTATGTACACATTGGTTTCAGAGATTTCTGACTGATCTATCAGTATCTGACTTATTTTCTCAAGTTAGCTGAGTCTTCATCTCCTTCGGCTCATCGATCCATCAACATTCGTAATGTTTTGTCATTGTTTGAAAATTATATCGATGATAATAATTAACTAATGAAATGTAAATGACTTTCTCAAATATTTGAAAACAATTGCAGGCGCTTGGTTCTTCATTTAATTATGTGTCAAATCGCTTTTATATTACTACAGCAATGTTTAATTGATTTTTTTATATATGTATGTATGAAATTAGGTCTCATTACATGCGGTTCTAAATTTGTTCGTAATGCGTCCAACATAATGTCTTACTACGAAATGAATGATTTACAACGATTCGTATAGAATGTTCTAATAAATGTTGATGTACTCGTATATTTTTTATTTGTCCATTAAGATTGGTAACAGAAGTTAAGGATATTTTATTAGCAAAATTATTTACAAATCTCCTAAGCATTTTTCAGTTATTCACATGTCCATTTTATTGTCTGTACTCAGTTTATCTACTTTGTGTTTGAAACCAAGTAACTAACCGCAGTAACAGGAACTTTGTTTATTTATAACTGTCGCATACTCAGGTGATGCATTTGTATCATAATATCATATGTGTTTCCACGAAGGAGTAGGCAGAGGAGGGCAGTACTCGCGTTTTTCACCAGTTATGTTAGACGTCTCATCATGCATAAGCGGGTGGCCCTAAAGTCATACACCGAACAAAAATCCAGACTCTGTGCTGCTCCTGGGAATTTCAAGTTAGAAACAACTAATAGAATCCGACTCAGGGATCGAACTCAGGATCTTTCGCTCAGCGGTCGTATTTGCAAGCACTAATCCAACAAGGCAGCTCATAATGAACCATGTTTGTTAAGTAAATCTATTTATTTTTATATTCTTTTCCAACTTATCCGTCGGTCAAAACTTATACGAAATAATCATTATCATCATCATCATCATCATCGGCCCGTCATGGTCCACTGTTGGACATAGGCCTCTCCAACACCATGCCCAAGAGCTCAATCTTCAGCTCTTTGTATCCAACCACCGTCAGGCACTTTGCATATATCGTCATTCCACCTACCTGGAAGCGGACTCGCCAATAGCGCAAAGCACCATACAAAATAATGTCTGGCGTAATTGTGAATCATACAAGTCAACTCAGTTGTAACTATGCTATCGCAAGTCGTTGCTGATTTTACTGCACATGTTTACATAATGACTAGTGCTTCATCTGTACATCTCGTAACAAGTAACCAATCGAAAATAGCATTTGAATATTAACTGTGATCTGTTACAAATGTTGCTAATGGAGATTAAATTGGTATGTCCGTTTGGTTCATACTTGAGTTGGGATGTTTAAGCGCCTGACTGCCTCCCATATCCTTGCAACCTAAACCCTATAATGGTTAACGTCCCTACATTCGGGCTTTACATTTGGTCCGGGGACCCTAAGCCGAAATACCAGGATGTCTTAAATGGCGACTAAACGCGGTGCTGGCAGATCTCGGTATGGTGTGGTCTACCTTGGCGCGGCTAAATGCCTTAACCAATGACGAGTATCAGCTTAGGCGGTGTGGGAAGCCATGCTCTGCGATCTCTACCCATATGCCCGACGTAGGGAGTACACAAAAAAACTCCAGGATAGGTGTATGCCCAGAAGTGGCCTTAAACGGGCTGATGATGACGATAGAAGTGCTAAAAGTGCCTTGACGTGAAAAATACAATTAACTAACTATATTTGCTACGTAACAACAGTTTACTTTACAACTTTAAAAAGTTATTGATAAATAAATATTTTTTTTTTAACGATATCACTCGTAATTGATTATTAATTAACTACCTAATATACTTAAGGATAAGTTTATGTACATACGAACCAGTAATAATGGTCATAATGAAATTTTAAACAATAACATAGATCTATATTGTACTTACATAAAAATCATATAAATACGCGTGAGTATATAAAGTGATGATGAAATGTTTGCTTTTAAAATTACATTCTAAGTAGTTATGTTGACTGTATAGTACAGCGACTAGGAAGATCATTTTAGTGACGCCCTCTATAAATATGTTTAGTATCTATATATTTGTTTTTTGTTGCTACAAGTAAGAGTTAAGGGAATGGAAAGGTACAGACGATGTACATGAAAGATGCAGCGCATATTTTTTACTCAATCTGTGGCACATCTCTCATCGTGTTGTATATAATAGGAATATAAATCAGAAAATTAAGACTGTTTCAACCACAGGGATTAGGAAATACTAATTAAATTTTTTATTTAAGATCATTTTTACCATTTGATATATTTTTTATTTGACTGCCTCGTTGGTCGAGTGGTTGCAAGCGCGACTGCCGATCGGCAGGTCCTGGGTTCAAATCCCGAGTTGGGTACTATTAGATTTTTCTAATTTAGAATTTCTAATAGTAATTCGGAGTCTTGTCCGTGCCCGGTGAATGGCAGTAGGCTCACCACCTATTCCATGGGACGTAAAATGTAACTGGTGAAACGTGGGAACTACACTCCTTTGCCTACTCCTCTAGGGATTACAGGCGTGATGTTACGTTTTGACATATTTTTCTCAAATAACGTTTTTTTCATAATTTTTTAATGTGATTTACATTTGAATGTAGTTTGATATTATAATTTGGTCGAAAAACGTACACATTAAATATAAATGTTGATATACGCGAATGTTTTTTGTAAATTTTAATATTAGTTTAAGTCCCAAAATTGAGATGGATGTTAATATTGTACAAAAACTGTCTGTACTCTACTTGCAATATTCTTAATTACTTACTACAATTCCCACGATAATCATGTACGAGTATATGGACATTAAATAAAAAGGATCAATGAGAATATGTACAACAACAACTTACTAAATCATTGTTGGATATTTACTTACGAGGTTACCAGTGTCGTTAGGCCATGTTTAATTGTGTATGTATAGAGCCAAGTGAAAAGCTAATATAATGGTACATCGCTAAACATGTAATATACGCACCTTTTGTCAGAATAAGGCCACTGGACACGACAACCGTCAGGTTGCTCAAGAAGATGAGTGTTCCGAAAATATAGGCCACGGATCTGTACGCAACAAGCTCATTTGACTCCGTGCTTCTGTACACTTCGTATAAATCAGTAAAATCAATGTTCCTTGTGTCACTTTTGCTAATATTTGATACATATACATCACTATTCACTGTTGCCGATGAGCGAAATGATTCTTTGTGGTTATCGTTCAAATCCATAACTGTGAATTGTTAAAACGTCAAGCGAAATACTCAATAATTACTAGGCAAGAAGTCAGCACATGTCAATGCCGTGGTTTCTTTACAAAGAATGAGATGATGTTAAACACGCGCTTCTTGAGGATAATGTCTACCGGCGAGTTTTGTTTACTATAATAAGAAGATTTACATTTTTGTAGTTCCGTTTGTGATTTTATTGCGTAAAGGGTTTCTGTTCAAATGCTGTCTGTTGAATATATTAACTGATAGCTTAATTATAATTTTCAATGTTAATATTGACAGTATATGTGGATTAAATAGTACGTCCATCGATCATTCTGGAAACTTGGAGAATTTTAACTCTATTTCCAACGCGCTGTTGTGTTTTTAGAGACCATATTTATTGGATAACGCATTTATTATACAAATTTACTTATCGTGAGATTAACTTGGCTTTGCAGCTATACAATGACTTGGAGGTTGAAAATGTACGAAAATTGCAAACTTTCAATTGCAAATTCAGTTGCAAATTGAAAATATGAGCAATAAGATATCAGACGGTGCATACAGCGCGGGAAATTACAATAGTGTTATTGACCTCAGAGCGCAATTTTTTCAGTACGGACTAACGAAAATTTGAACAGGTCCTATTTGTTATATAATTATATGAATTGCGACACTAAACGGATTTTGCTCATGGCTTGACACAATATTATAGTACATGAAATTTTAATCAATTTGTTAGCATTTATTACTTAGTTATAGCTAGTAATTAGATATATAGTAATAGCGTAGTACTTAGTTATAGCTATTAATGAGATAAATAGTAAACTAATTAATATAATTACAACTTGTATAAATATCCCAATGTCAGGATATGTTTAATATTGGAGTAAGATGTAGTTATGTACTTAAGATATTAATGACAGTAATTATATCGACCGTCGCCCGTAATTTCCAATGTATCTTTTCTATTTTATTTATGTACAATATATGTATTAATGCCAAAGATTTTTGAGATTCCCTATCAAATATATAACACGTCATTCATATTCCTTGTGTCCAGTCCCCCGCATGCTGAGTGTCATATCACGGTCAATATTGTTTTTAGAAATATTGAGAATACTGTTTTTTTTTTATTCTGACAGAACCAAATACCTCGTTTATCGTTCGTTCTCTTGGTCGGTACCAAATGTAAAACAATAAATGATATTCTGTTTTAATGGTAATTACTTAGGCTGATAGCCTCACTGCCTTTTAGCAAAGGAATCTTTTATTTTCCAATACAGTTAGTACGACGATACAAATATTCAGTATGGGAGTATTAAAGAAAACGAGTGTTTGACTGAGTGGTCATTAACAAAACAAAGATGACATTGCAACAAGGATACCTACATATGTAGTTGCTTAAATTATGTTTCTCCATTAAAGTTTACGTTGTACGTTTTATAGAAAATTTATTATATACAGTTTACGTAATATTTTAAACGCAAAGTCCGTTTGTCATGTAATTACCTACTAAGAAAGTGAGCGAATCGCCAATGTGGAGAAAGATTGTATTCGTCGATTAGAACCATGTGAAAGCCCTAATAAAAGGATAATAAAAATCAGTTGCGGATATTTTTATAATAATAACATCCCTCCTATGTTTCCTGAATAGGTAGACAGAAAAGTGTAATATACTCCCACGTTTCACCCGTGATGTTATATTGCTATACACCGGGCATAAATTCTAACTCCAAGCCACTTAATAAAGCCGCAAGTGCTTAACTCGGAAATCGAACCCAGGACTTCTTGATTAGGAGTTGCACTTGAAACCACTCGATCAACGTGGTGGACCTTTTGAAATTTATTATATACTAGCTGTGCCCGCGACTTCATCCGCGTGGAATCTACAAAAAAAATTATTTTTTAGTTCGCAGATTTTAGTTATTTATGCGTTACTGGACAGTACTTGGTCATTGCAACATTACTTTATTTTATAATTCTAAAATGAAAGTAGCCTAAGTTACTCCTTATTACATAAGCCAGTGAAAGTCCCGATAAATCGGTCCAGCGGTTCCAGAGATTAGCCGAAAATCAGACAGACAGACAGACAGCCAGACAAAAATGGTAAAAAATGTTATTTTGGTGTATGTAACGTGTATACATACATATGCATTTAGTAAAAAGCGATTATTTTAATATTACAATCAGACACTCCAATTTTATCTATTTGTATAGATAGGGATTATTGATGTAGTTATTCCTACGTCACGGGCTAAGCATTCTTTTCAATGATGCATGAACAGATGATTGGATATCGTCAGCGTTATTTAATTATCAATCAAATGGTCAGCGAAACAGTAAAAATCTTTAATACTTTTTATGTTTTTCTCACTGTAAGTCTATTATTTATAGTAATTGTTTGATGTCAGATATACCACTAATATAACGTCACCCTGTTATGTTTTTTTCAAGTACATGAAATATTAACTGTGTAGATCTTTAAATTTATTCTACTAAGTGTAAATAACCAATTTCTATTATTAAAATTAAACCACTTATTCAGGTACTTTAAGGCTTTGTCAATAAATAATAAAACATTCGTGTAAATTTCCCTAGTGAGTACCGGTGAAGATAACAGTCAAATTTTTTGCCGGTTTCATAGCCAAAGAAAAGATCTTGTGTTCTTTGTGTTAATCCATCTCTAAGATTAACCATATTCCCATAAATATTTAAATTTTTATGCAGTTGCCGTCTAGACATTGGCAGACAAACAACGTTTTCCCTTCAATAACAAAAGACAGGCTAGGTTAGGTTAGATCTTACAGTAGGTTGGTTAGTACTCAACTCATTCAAGGAGTATAGTCGGATCGTATTCTTATTACACTCATATCGCTTCACACAAACGAAATATACAAATTATGACACTGACGGTGACAGCAGTAATACTGACACTATTGGCATTTAAAGTTGTTAAACTTGAAGAGCGCTTATGTGACGCTGGTGACCTATCTATTCAGCACAAATCGATAGTTTTGTTTAACGATTAAATGCTTACGACTAAGCTTTTTAAAATCCAAATCATGCGAAATGAAGTATTTACTTGTACTTTATTATTATCATAAAGTTTAGGGTACATTTACTGGAAATAACGTGCAATACTTTATTATAAAGTACGGGTGGCAACTCTAGCCATAATTGTCAAGAAATGTATATGATATATTTAACTTTTCTCATACGGAAGTAATATATAATACAGAATTAGAAACAATTGATGATTAAATTATTTGTTTACAATATACAAAATCAGTTTAGATTTTGATATTACAATATGCTTAATTTGTCCGTTATAAAGCAATTTTCAAAGTGAGTCTGCAGACGAATATCAATATAACCTAAATAATTATGATTTCAAAAAGTATTTATCTTTTACAGATTGTGTGTAAGTCCAGCAGCATCTTTAGTACTAAATACAAGAAATATATACACGACTACTGCGCTGCAATTTAGGATAACGCAACAACTATGGCAAGTACTTGTATTGAAGTCATTTTGAAAACGAAGTCAAAGAGGCTTTCAAAAGGTGGATTAAACATCATAAAATGTACTTTGTAAAGATTTTCTATTTCATACATGATGTCTTCAGGGCTGAACCAATGAAAAAGAAGAAGAAGATAGATCCAGCTATCGTTAAAGCTCGGGAAGACCGTAGAAGAAAAAAGCTCGAAAAACAAATTAGAAGACTTGAGAAGAATGCACATCAGTTGAAACCTATTGATGAGATGGAAGTACCTTTGCATTTACTAGATGAAATGAGGTAACTTTTTATATTTTAATCATTTAGTAATATTCCAATTTTCTTTGACAATTTGCACAGATTTTACAGTGTCACTAATAAGTTCTGCAGCATACTTTGCTTAGCATACCAATGGCACTTATAGAAAAATAATCACTTGCCAATTTGAGCACTGATTGCCGTTATATAAATAGGTTTTAAATTCTAAAGGCCTATGTATATACATATATCAATAAACTTCATTCTGACATTTTCAATTAATCTATCATCTAGAATTACAAAATCACACTACTTTCAATTCATGTTATATAAAAAAATTAGAAATTTCAATTCGTAATACTTTATAGGAATCATTAATTAACAAATACAATTGTAAATTTATTAATATATTTCTTGTAACTATAAATGTATCATGTTTCAACAAAATCATACAGTGAACTAAACCATACTTCACACTCATTGAACTCATATCAATATGTTTTGCCTGCTCACTGATATTGTCATATTATTAATTGTGGTTTTTAGCAAACGCAAGAGGCCTGTGGTACAGTTATCAGCGGAACAAATAGAATCACGGGCTGTATTGGAGAAAGAGTGGTGCAGATATAAAACTAAGGAATACATGGCAAATGTAGCGCAGGTAGATAGGATAATGTTGGCGCAGAAGAGAGCCTTGGATCAGTTGTTTGAAGAGTCGGAGGACCTATATGATGAGGCCATTATGGTAAATCTGTTTTAACATTAAATAAATGTAACATCATACCTTTAATCCCAGAAGAGGTAGGCAGAGGAGTGTAGTACACTCCCACATTTCTCTAGTTAGTGAGCCTATTGCCATACACCAGGCACAAATCCAGACTCCGAGTCACTATTAGAAATTCTAAATTAGAAAAATCGAATAGTACAAGACCTCGGATTTGAACCCAAGATTTCCTGATTAGCAGTCACACTTGCAACCACTCAAACAATGAGGCAGACATTAAATAATTAGAAAATAAGAGAACAATGGTTGTACAAGTCATATATAGTAATTAAAACTAGCATAGACTGCTTCATCAGTCAAATGGTTGAAAAGGTGACTGCTGATTGAGTGGTCCTGGGTCTGGTAAATGGGTCATGTAATATTAGGTTTTTTAAGCTGAAATTACTATTTTACTATTAAATGTTTCGTGAGTATTTATACACATGATTATATCGCGGCGGAGATTGCCGCGACCTCGCTGCAAACGGCGGGAGCTCATGAGGAAGGACCTCGTATAGGTCCGAAACTAGTCGGGCCATCCCG
>DWFV01000206.1:0-16432 GCA_018246775.1 Parelbella machaon machaon
ACAGATAAAACAGTTATGGTAGAACTTGATATTTGGAGAGCCGGACATTTCGTTATAGCGCCCGAATTTTCAAATAGAATATTCGATTTTTAGCATGTTTTGATGAAAATATTTAAAACTAAAATCGCAGCGAACTATAAAATATTTATCTTCTTGTATTGGATTAGTGTAAAGCTACATATTTTCAATTTTATTGCACTCCTATTGGAATTCATAAATATCATGTCACTCACTACAATATTTGTTGTATTGTATACTATGTATGTATTCAAATAGAATACACGTGAAAGTACTCATACCTTCTATTTTGTTAATTTTTAGATTAAAACAGATGTACTTATTTAGTTGGAATTAGATTTTGACAAACGGTGATAGACCAGCGCGTTGAATTTCAGCCTCTTACTCTGAGACGCCTGGGTTCAAATCCGGGTGCGCACCTCTATACAAAAATATGTACTTCAGGATTAAATACTAGTTGCCATAACGGTGAAGGAAAACATCGTGAGGTAACCAGCACTCCTTAGAGTTCTACTATAAAATGTACTGTAAAACGTGTCGAGTGTACGAACTTGCCCTTAGCCAGCATGTTAGATTATGACCTTTACCCCTCTTATTCTTAGAGGAAACCAGTGTTCAAAGATACTATCAAGGATAAAAAGGTTGAAAACCGAAAGGTTTTGACATTTTTGATTCTATGATATTCTACAACAAGGCATCAAAAACAAAAAAACACGGAAAATAAGAACGAAAAATCGTCTCCCGCGTAGGTACTGTTCAAGATACAGAGTTTGAACTAGTTTCATTCGAACAACACTGGGCGTGAGATTTAAGTGTTAAATTAATATGAAATATAAATATATGAGAAGAAGACATAAATTTGAGTAACAGGAAGGGATGGAGATAGGTTGTTTTGTTGAACGGAAGTAGGCCGCGGTGGGCGGTCCGTAGAACGAGTAATGTTAGTGTGAAATGTTACATGTAAGTTACTGGCTGTAGCGGAAAATAAAGGAAATGTTAATCAAAACCACGAGAAAACAAAAAATATATATTTCCCCACAAATGTTTCTAGTGCCAAGAGCTTATAAAAGGAAGAAAAAAGTTTACATATTTCGAATAGCTTATTAAAGCTTTCAGTGGTTATTATGCCGGTGACTCCTGCATAGGATTACTGGTTCGATTCCCGCCTGGATAAATCTATGAATGAAGAATTCAGGTGTTCTTCTGGATTTATTAGTTTTATTGATATGCGTTCTTCATTTATTAAAGATACACATGTATCTCATGATAAAATAAATGCATTGAATTTGAATATGAAAATCAAGAAACTAATATACAAACTGAGATTCGATGTCCTATTTAGTCTGTATCCTGTCAGTATTTTCAGTGAATGATAACAATTATCAATGATATAGATGATATAATGTAAAATACAAGTACCAATGATACAATGACATTTCTGAAGCTAACTCAATTAAATATACAGTAAAAAATGCAACAAATTGTTAAAAATCAAACAATCCTAGCGTAAAACGAAAACGCTTAGATTTTGCTCCAACACCCGGCCTCTATATACTCATGTATATAGGGCGGAGTTACGCGAGTGGCCAGTATGTTAGAAGCATATTAAATACATATAAAATTTTCAGGAAACTCCCAATTATGTGTAACCCTGTGTTTTACTTTCAAACCGCGTAACCTTCTCACTCGCGGCGCCACGTCGTCATGTCACCTCGTCGTCACATTGTCGTCGGGTTAATGAACAGAAATAGCATTTTGTCCCCCTCGCCCCCTCTCCGCCGCACCTACACTCGTTATAAGGCTTTAAACTGAGCTGTAATCAACTCCAGCGCTCGCACGCTTGATTCATTACACGTTCGGAGCTAGAATGTTGCGAGCGTCGGCTACTACGCTGTATGGATAATTATTGTCAGCCTTTAAAATATCTCGGTTAAATAACGATGTATGGTGGTTCGTTTAAAACACATTGCCCTAATGGCTGGTCGGCGTTTAGGTACCTAAAATTGTATGTCTGGTTAAGTAATATATATCTGGTAAATTGCATTTTTTGTGTATATATTATGATTGAAGAACTGAGCCATACTGTTTTAGATATAACCAGCTGCAACGGTTAAGGGTAATAGCGTGAAGAAACCCACATTCTTTAGTTTTTCATAACATTGTCTAAGTTCGGAGTATGCCAATGCACTTGGCCATCGTGCCAGTCTGTGACTTTAGCCCTACTCATTTTGAGAGAAGTGTAATAGAAAAATACCATGGAAAAAACTCTTGACTTTCTCTTAATGAAATGTTTTAATTACAGCAAATATAAAATAATAGACATTGTGTATTCTTATCTGACCATTTTGGTCCATATATAGGTCGGTATAATGACTCAAAAACGTTAAAACGCGGAGTCCAGAAAGGCCAGGTTGAGGTGAATGTTTTGAAGCCTTTGTATTATTAAAATAATCTTTTATTGCCCAACAAGCTCCTGAGTCTAGTTTGCTTTTAATTGTTTTGACCTTTATTGTATAAGACGAGACTGAATCGAGTTTCATAATATTATGGTAAATTATTGTGAACATATAAATTTGTTACGATTTATGAAACCAGTATTGTGGAAGGTTCCAGTACTTGATGTTTGGTTCACGTATATTTGTAAAATTACTACATACATACATATCTTCACGCCAAGTCCCTTACGGGGTAGGCAGAGAGCATGGAGTGCCAAATATCCCTATGCTTACATACCTGCCGTGCTTCCTCTACCAAAGTAAAGATTAGTCAAAGTAAATATTCATTTTCGTAGTCAAAGTAAATATCCATTTTAGTAAATATTCCTGATATTCTCATTAATTCATTGTGCAAATTTATAACTTGATACTACTTTTGTTCGTTGACCAGAGTACGGCAGACTGCAAATAATAGGTTCCTTTGAAATCCATATAGTAACAAATGATAAGAATATCACTAGTTCTTTGTTTGGTATAGTAAAGAACACCGATTAATGAATTACTCACACAAAAAGTTCTTAACATTAGCTTTGAGATAAAATTTAGACATCTAAGAGTGCATGGTCTGAAAAACTATTTGTGCGTTCAATTATATTGAACCTGTCATGTCTCAGTCGTCCTTACTCACGACTAGTACGGTCGGCATAAAAAAGGGAAAACTCATTGTAAATTAAAAGCACGAAAGCACAAGAAAAATTAAATTTGCTTTTAATAAGGAGCAGTGCCCTTTGAGGTCAAATATTTTATCCAGACAAGGTCACTTTTAATGTGCGTATAAAATTATTTTCGAGGACACGAGAATATCAAGCCACGTCAGCATGAGTGTAATATCTCCTGTAGTAAATTGTAAAAGTACTATGAAGCATATATGTACGTTTTGCTGAGAATATTTAAGAAATAAACGGTTTTGGGAACGAAAATGAACTTTGACTCTACAAAGATGTAGAGCTAATTTTACCTGAAAATGAAATGATGATAAAGCTTTATTCTGTACATTTTTTGTAATTAAATATTTGAACAAATCAATTTCACAAGATTTAATGTAACATTGTATGTAAAAGTACATGCATCTTTATGAGAACTGGATGAACTAGCCGTCCAATGAATAAAGTGACAAATAGATAGGAATTTCTATCTATAAAGTAAAAATAGTTATTTTAGCCCAGTTTTTTAAATCATGCGTTCTAATACATAAGAAAAAATTACAATTTAAATATTTGTAGAGTGTAGATTTAATTTTATCAAAGAAAATATCCAATAGAAATAAATAGCTGAAATCGAAAATGAACATTTAATAAAGCTTCAACATTTATTGCTTAAATTATCTGATAACTGTTTCATATAATTAATTTAAAAATGGGACATACGTGTGCCACCGTACTTGCGGCGCGCTTCCACGCTTCGTTATACGTGTTATTATCTAGTACCGTGTGATTAAATTATCTCCACAGTTGGTTCGTTGCACTTACATGCGTACGTACTCATGTAATTCTCACACAATATTATTAATTATATTTTTATAAAGAGAACGTAACATCAAGCCTAATCACCGAAGGGGTAGACAGACGAGTGAAGTACACTCCACGTTTCACAATTAAATTTACGTCCTACAATGGAATAGGTGGTGACCCTATTGCCTTACACCGAGCGTAGCTCCAGACTCTGTGTGTCTAGAATTTTTTACTACTAGAAATTTCTATTAAAAATCTAAGATAGAAAAATCCAGTATGATCCGACCCGGCATTCGAAACCAGGACCTCTCTATCAGCAGTCGCGCTTTGCAACCACTTGACCAACGCGGCATTTTTATATAATGTTAAACTACATACGAACACATACGATACATACGTAATTAAAACGTCAACAGCTGTGTTTAAATTGGATAACTCGTATCAATAATCTATCATGCCTTATAACGAGTGACTTAAATGGGGTGATTTGACTTTATAACTTGCATATCATCGCCGAGTCACGGTGAGGCGGATGTTCCAGACGCGCGAATTAATCGCCACTTGGTTCCAATAACTCGGTCTAGGGACCGCCAATCGGGTTATTTGTTTGAGGAGGCGCTTCTCAAAATTGTTTGTTATTAACCTGGCACGTGACACGGGCGTACGTTAAATGAGATGCCAGCGAGCCGCGCGCCAGGGCTCTTAGGACAGTAACGATGTTAAACTGAGTGTAGCTTGTTTTGAGGCTCTTTACAAGTGAATGTAATTAGTGCCTTCTTTTAAACGTTCATTTTAACATATATCTAAAAGTTGCCGGTAAAGTGAGAAAATTTTTGAGCATCGTAATACATAGTTTATTACAGAATTACTTCCTGAAAGTTCTTTAGCTGATAAAAATAAGAATATATGAGAAAATATGAAGATTTTCAAAATATTACAGTTTTCATTATCTATATGTTGATACGTGAAGGTAGAGATATGTTTTGTTAGGTAGCTTAAAAAAAAATTAATTGTGATTGAATATCGACGTTACCAACAGCAATAAACAAATTCGCTTTAACTATATCATCATGTTACTCATAAAATATTATCTCGATAAGTTATATAACAGTTCTGAATACGCTACATAAAAAGTTAGGTTGTTACCAACATAAAATCATCACAAACGGTCACTAGTGTCTCAGTTGGATAACTACATCGTAACAACATGTTTTCACATAAACCCAGATACATGAGTTCCCGAACAACACTCTCAGCGTCTAATAACAACAAACTAACATAATATCATACTCAGCGCGATATGTTTATACGCTTACTCATGTAAATGATCCATATTTATCATTACCCTTCACTTACCGTCATTACGATGGTAATGATATTATGTGACAGTAAGACATTGTTTTGCGTTGTCTTCATGGCTTATCAAGTCCGAAGGCAGTGCTTATTACTAGGGTGGGGGATTATTCATCCCGTTTCCACGGGGATCGCGTCATTACCGCTATAACGCCGCGGTAATGACAGATAATAAATCGTCCCCGTGCCGGCAATGGGACGCAGAAATTATTTAGTCTGGCATCGGTAAGTTTCCCAACTTAGTTTGAATGAAACGAAACGGGGTAGGTATCTTTGTTTGAAATATGACCTCACTATTGTTTGGAAGTGATTCAGTCTGGGGATTTGCCGCGATATTTTTAGACTGACAGCAACGAAAGGGTTTTATTGTGATTAATTAATTTGATATCTAGAGTTCAGTTACTGGATGATTTAGTATTACTTTGGAGATGTAAAAATGCTGTATAACACTTGAATATAGATATACTTCTGGCTGCAGACATCTCTGATATTGCGTTACTTGCACTGTTACGTTTAAGTATGTAGAGTTTTTAAATACTTTAAAATTGAAACGCTAAGATTTCGGAACCTCGTGTAGATGAATAAGTGCCTCTATTCCTTAGAAATTATCGACCAATGTATAATATTAATAAAAAGTTGTTTAATGATATCCACTCCAAATGAATAATACAGACAATAATGAAAATCTTTTTTTATTTGAATCGTAGAGATTATGCACTTTCTTATTTATATCTAAATATTTTTAATAAGCAATACTGTTTATTTTATGGCAATATCCTTAAAATGCTAAATTAGACAATAAAATCATGACAATAATATACATTTTCTAAAATAATAAAGTTCATTGTTCCCTTTATGTTTTGTTTATTTACTGTCTTTGTTCTTTCAGGGGTTTTTCTATTAACCGCCCAATTAATGTGGCCATTATGACCAGGTCGTGAAGATCCGTTATGAAGATGAGTTGCCATTAGTCAGAAGAATGCCTTGACTGGCAATCTTCGGGTTCATTAGCAGTAAGTGTGTTATTATCTACGTAAGAGAGCCTATCTGTCTCCGCTGGCTTCTGAGTAAGCGATCGGATATATTTATTTTGTGGGAGATTTAAATATTGTGCTCATAAATATCAAAATCTTTTGCAGTTTTATTAATTTAAATAATCTATACTAACATTATGAAAGGAAAATATATTTTTTTTACGGTTTAAGACGTTTGTTTTGTCAAAAGATTTACAAAAATATCACTTATGGAGAAAATATCAGTTGTAGATGTAACAGACATTTTGTAAGTCAAAATAAAAAATGTTTTATCGCCAATGGAGGGTACGTGGAAACAGTATTTGAAGTGTACATAGGTATGTACAAAAATTGACTAGCAAACGAATGCTATTGTAAGGCCTGTTACACAGTTAATGAAATGTTGAGTGTATAATTTTAAATAATTCTTGATTTTATTGCAATTTGATTGAAAAACAAAAATTTTTTCTAATTTGTGTCTGATTTTGACGGGTTCACAGTAATAACTTTTTACTGGATTAAAAAGTTCCAATCTTTTCTGGACACGAAAATCTTTTATTTGTACGAAAGAGTGAGAAGAGAAAATTATAAAAAATTAAAAATATTATTATATATCACTTTAGTACATAGATTAAACTTAACACATAAATAAATTAACTTCAAATTTAACCTAAAATAATTCAGATGTTTGTAATGTAAATCATCGAAATATGTATTATAAAAAAACATAATTATACGCAAAAATGCCATGAATATTTTCATGTATGCCGAACCCGGGATCGAACCAGGGACCTTCAGTCTTCTTCTTCAGTCTAACGCTCTTCCAACTGACCTACTTCGGCTATATAAATACTGATGAAATTTCTGTCCTGTATTTTTCAAAATATTTGGAAAGTATTTTTTTCATAATAAGAGTAGCATATTACCAGGCATTGCTGGACATTTTATAGACATCTGCAAATGTGACGGACAGGATTAGAGGAATAGATTATTACCATCATTATTCTAGTGGGTATAAATGATTAATAAGATTATTAATGATCATATTAAATAGGTAATAGAACTGCTCAGTGGCGTACCATTGGAGAAGCCTATGTCCAGCAGTGGACGGGAGTAGGCTGATAATGATGATGATGAACTGCTAAAATAGTGATTGTTAGTATCATTAGCCTGATTAGTATACATTACTGTTTGTTTCGTTTTGTTTAAACCAAGTCCAAGACACGTTACCACTCCTGAGGACTGAGAGAGTTACGGCTAATTTATTCATATATACATTTAAAAAAATACTGGTTAATAATCAATTGTGAATAAATTTAACAATTAGGGTTTAAATTCTTGATGCATATCTGACTATACTAGCTACGTGAGCTGTTAAAATTGTCTGAATGTATATCATTCGCTTTAATGGTTTGAATATGTGATGAAGAAACCGCCGCACCTGAAAGTTCTTCGTATTTCTGTAAAAAAATTATGATACAAATTCTAATCAATTTGATTCTGGAAGTAAACAAGTATCCAACAGTGGGATAGTCCAAGTAAAAAAAATAATGGTAATGATGGCATGAATTTAAAACAATATATTCAAGAATTCTAACACCACGGTACGGGAATGTTTTCAATTACGTAAATCTATGTAACTTCTGAAATATAAGCACGCGTAACTTGTACTGAGATCGTAGGTAACTTAAGTTTAGAGTGAGTATTTTCATGATACACCTGATACGTAGTGACTTGAAGACTAGAATCTCTTACAATTTATCGCTGACGCTGACATTTCAAAAGCCCGTATTAATTTGCCAAAGTACATCCAAACTTCTCCATTCATTATCATCCACGTAATAAAATTCTCTGTGATGTTAGCACTGCTTCAATAGGAGTTACTTCAATAGGGAGATGTTTCAAGTTAATATTAGTCACTATTATGTAGAAACATTATTTAAAATTGGAGTTGACTCAGTAAGTCGATTCACTGATCAGTTTGTAAATATAATAACGTTTATTACACGGAAAGCGCTACCAGGTAACGAGGTGAAAGATATCAGAGTTGTTAATTTTAAGGTTCAATTTCAGCCGTAGGGACTTAATTAAATACGTTCTTCATATTTGAGAAGTTTCCGAGCACAAAGCAGAGAGATTCTTTTTTCCACATAGTTGAACACTTCCCTTGCTCCGGGCGAAGCTTAATGTAACAAGGGCCAAATGGGATACCCAGGGAAAATATGCTTCCAGGGCACATCCGCATGCGGATCCCTTGGCCGATACCATACGGAAGCAATTCAAAATGGAACCCTTCTTATAATTAGGGTACCTGTACCTGCTCCAATTATTGTCCCCATTTTTATTGGGACAATTATACGAGCGTGCGCTATTTGGATAATATGTTTATGGGGTGTGTCGGTGAATTTATCTGTTTTGATTTATAGATATGTACCGGCTGAAGTCACGTACGTTTTTTGGGATGACTCGTTTAATATCGCATCTATACGAAGTCCTACACAGGTCTATACGAGTATTTTTAGTTATTTATTTATTACAATTACAATTTAGTTTTTATATCTATCATAACAGATGTCCCAATTCGATAGCATAGTCAATGTCAAATCCAGTTATGCAAATCATCTTTTCTACATGTACATATGTTTATCAGCTGTTTAGTTATTTAAGTACAAGCTCTCTACAGTTTATGATCAGATGACGGAGTGTGGATATATACTGAGATATTTAGTAAAATCTGTACGTTATAAGTATAACTTTAAAAGGAACTCTTGCGTCTTTGACTGTAAGCGCCGATCTCGCGGGTATTCTCAACATATTTCGATGTAAAATTTGAAGAACAAGCACAGGATTTCTAAGCATAAGATGGTAAACACTGCCTGTTATAATGAACAACTGTTCACAAGAACATTGCTTAGTTGAGCGTAGAACAATTTTCTCCACATTGTTCCAAAGCGCAAGTCTGCAAAGCGGGTGTCACGGCGCGGCCAAGCCGCAGCTGTCAGTGACGTCACGCGAATGCCCGCAAATCAACCGCGCCACTGCGCCGTGGTAAGTAGAGTATTGTAATTAGTGAGGAGAAATTTACGGTGCGAAATATAATTAATTGCTAGCAGATAATTAGTTATACTCGTATATTAAACATTATTCAATGTACTAAAAATCTTCGTTGGTCGAAAATGTGATGGCTGTATAAACATGATAGAGACATGGTAGAGACAAAACATTATAATTACATATGTAGATACATATTATAGTGTCGGCCAACTCATCGGCCAGCATCATAGCAGACTAGGGTCTTAACCATTATCATTTTGAGAGGAGAATTATATAACTAGTTGATGATAACTATTATGGACACAGATAATCAAAACGACAGATAAAATAGTGACACGATGATGCGAATGTCACGCAGCTATCAGTGGTCCCGGGTACAGTGGATGCCTAAATCAATTACAGTATAAACTGCGGTGAGTACAGCGTGTTATAATTAGTGAAGAGGTACTGTCAGGGGAACCCATTAGATTATAAGATTACACTTAAGTCGTAACCCTTAGTTTTTACGAGGGCCTTACATCTTACATCGGTCGCAGTTAGTAAAGACATGTGTCAAGTGATTTCCCGCAAATCAACCGCGAGTTAATACTGCAGCGAGTAAAATAGTTCTGTACGTAATTCGTGAATAAAAAAAATATGAATTTGTATTGTAATTAATTACAGTTACTTTAGCCTTAACTCAATTCGTTCTAAGAGGAGGTCTGTATTCAACAATGGAATGATAAAAAATTCGATGATGATGACGACGCTCGTCGCAATTGTTAATGGAAAACTTAAGCGTGATTATTTCTTTGGAATCATAATTATAATTCTGGTTATTTATTATTTATTTGCTTGTATGATTGTTTCACCACTCAATCATTCACGGATTCAATTTAGCCTTCTTCATACGTTTAAGAGAACATTATGGAGAACTCAAAAGCGTGCGAGTTTCTTCATTGATTCATTGACACTATATTATTTTATTTTAAGAATATTTAGATAAATAATTTCTGCATTATGAAAAACAATATGTTAGCGACAGATTCGTAGATTTCGGAAGCTGTACTTAAGAGATTAAAAACTACATTAGTGAGACCTGGTCTTAACTACGCTCCGTTTAATGTTTCATTCGTAAATGTGTCTCCAGATTTTCGTGCGTTCCTTTGCAATTTAATTCTCTAATGTATTTTACTTTCAATTTTTCGTAGGTATGAGGTAACACGACAGTGTCTATATAAATGAATGAATATATACATATAATATATTTCGACTTACTTTTTTCTGTTTACAAAATGTACATACATATATACCTATATTATGGAAGTGAATCATAGAATTGAAATTATATCTTACAAGTTTTATTGTTGCCGGCTCATTGACTTTGTTTATATTATTTTGTATATAGGTGATAAGAGCGGTTTATAAAATTTGTAATTGTAATTTTAATTTTTACTTTAATCATTAAATCGAAATTATTTGCTAGGGAGTCTTCTCAGTAAATTTGTATTTTGTTATTGTTACCGTTAATGACAAAATATATTAGGAGAATTGATATAAGACTTAATGGGTACGTCGAACCAAAGTGAGTTTTTAGTTGATGACATATTTAACAAATGAAATATCATGAATTATCAAACATTAACATTGGTACTCAACATTTTTAATGAATCTGAAACTGTTGAAATATTTATTGCGCAGTGAGCTGCAAAACAAATAAATAGGATCAGCTATAATCACCCACATTTATTATAATTATTTGATATAAAAAATTTATTGTGCATAAAATTTATGAAATAAATTTAAAAACTTTGTACTTTTAGATTTGTAATATTAAAAAAAACACGAAATAGTTTCTTTTATTTTTGACTATCATATATACAGAATAGATCAGAACAGATAGGGTGAAAATACCTCGACCAATAGTATTCTAGGAACAAATAGACCGAGAAAGGTAATATACAGTCACTAATGTATGAGACGTAGAATATGCTGAAGAAGACAAAGAGTGATACAAAAAAGCCCCGTGTCACGTGAGAGAGCCCGAAATATGGACCGGAGATAAGGCGCGGCGGCAATAAAATAGGACGAATCACTGCGAGATCGCGGGCCCTTGTCCCGCCCAATGAGATTTCAATTTTACCACTCCACATACTCAGCTTCTCGATTTAGCATCTTTTACACACGAGCGCTTTTCACCCCGACATGTACAAAAATATCGTTATCAAATAGGTTTTATTTATTAAATACATTCAAAAAATTGTGCTATGTAATTTATGAATTATTTATTTATTTGGTGCGGTTTGGATGTCTTGAATTTTTCTGATGAAATTATTATTAGAAGTAGAAAAAAGTCAAGTTGTAATTTATTTTAATTTCCGAACAAATATATGAACTTTTCGATAAGTATCATACTGAGCATAAAAAAATAATTTTAAGCTATTGCATGAAATCTGCAAGACGAACGGAGAAGTTGTAAGACAAAAACTGTTAGCGGAAGTAATTTGAAGTTTAGCAGTGTAATTTTAATTGCGAGAGTTGAAAAGTCTTCAGTCTTCATTCAATGTAGGAGATTCACCAGAAAGCGTTAAGTCGTTTTGTGTAAATAGAGGTAAGAACTTGAATCGCGCGAATATAACTCCATTTCATTATTACGTTTTATAGAGTTCTGAGAAAATTTAATTTTAGTAAATCACTAATTTGCGTATATTATATTTTGGTATAGGTATTGTGTCTTAGAATTTTAAGATTTTGAAATAAATTGCATAATAATGCATAAATTTTGCATAAATTAACTTAGTAATCTGAATTACTAAGTTAATTTATGCTTTATTTATAATATGCATGCAAGATAAAAGAACGTATTGTAGAGACATTAGATTAGATATTCGTTCCTCACGTCTGTGTGTCCCGTGCGTAGGTAACACACATTTCCCTGTAACCCTGTTCCGTGTTCGTTTCCCTCACAAAGGACAATAATAAATGTGAGCACTCGCTTTTTCTACTAGCGATTATGTTGCGTCGCGCATCAAAGTTCCGGATCGCGGAGTTTTTACATCCCTACATCCCTACATCCCCGCAACCCGACAACCCAATGCTCCTATAGATATGGGTCTATTCGTAGCAAATTACAAAATTCGAAAACCATTTGTTTTGTTCACACACGCGAGATTCGAATAGCGATATCGACTTTGAATGGAATTGCAGTCGATTCTTTGGTGATCTTGGCTCAATAAAGCGCTCGCGATAAATCTTTTAAGCGCTCGATTCGCTGTAAAGTCTGCTAAACTGTATATCACGTGTCACGTGCTTTTTCACGCGCTATGTAGAGCCAGTAAATTCAGCAATAACAGCGTTACAAAGCAGGATTGTAACCAAGAGAGCAGTTGGACGTGTAACTACTGCACCATTTATATGCAAAACTGAATGCATATGAATATGAGTAAGCGGACACATAGTGCATTTGATTTGCAGCGACTAAAACGAATTGAAAGCAGAGCCCGAGGGGTAATATCCAATTAAAATTTGAATGGATGTAACAATGATAATATTTTCTACGTAGTGTGCGTAATATATGTACATATTTTTAATGAAAATTAATTCTACATACTTGGAAGTTTTTATGTGATGTAACGTGAAATAGTGATTGTATCTCCCAGAAGTGTTAGGTAGTGTAGGTAGGTAGGTCTTACCAAGCAATAGATGGTGAGCCTACTGTTATAATGAAAACTAAGTTCTAGTATGTTCTTAGTGTTATTGTTCTGGCCTTTAAAATATATAAATAACTAAAGCATGTTCGGATTTCTACGAGATTCTTAATGTTCCTAAGTACATATTATATGTGCTTATTTAAATATAGCAAACTAATATCGGAGTTATTCGATTGGCTATTGTCATGTACATATTTGTAAATACACAAAAGAAAAAAGAAGGAATGAAATAAGAAAAGAGGGTGTATCACAAACCACAGGTGATATAAAACTTAAGTGAGCAGTCGATAAGAGCAAGCAACACGGGATATATTTTATTATCCGAACATCACCACAGTTATGGTTGGATATGAGAGCTCTCGATGATTCTTCGTGACCTACGTTGATATAAGGGATGTATTGGTTTCTTTACGCTACGTGAATGATACCTGACGCTATCTAGTTCACATATCGTTAGCGACAGAGTCTCAATAAATATGTTGTTGATAGAAATTTACATAATAAATTAAGCCTTCTATATTAAGCTTTAAAACACCATATATTTCTTGCTATTTCAACGAAACTCATTTGATTTTTTCCATATTATTTAAACAATTTACTTTTGTGATTTAAAAGGTAAAATTTTCAATGATACTGTTATTGAACTATTAAGATAAGTGAAGTGTAAAGTGTGACTGCTAATGGTAATTTATGTTATGTATGTTATTAATTTTAAGATTAAATATGTTATAAATTCTACAAAACCAATTTAAGGTAGAGTAGTATTAATATTCTCACCTTAAAAATGCCCTACCAAGTAAACTGCTGTCAAAGAAAATATTATGGGCGTAATAGCAAATAAGCCCAAGACCGTTTCAAAACTCTCCATTCGTAGCATCAAAGAACGAAAGCGAAGCTAAAATCCCACTTAATTTATAATTAAAACGACGGCAACGATAATGTTAAGGGGCTTCTCGTAAAAATAAGTTTATCGTACCGCGGCGCCGTGCGTAATTAAGGCGAATTAACAATTTGGCGGGCCATACTATACATCTGTAACGTTGTTAATAACTTTATTGTCCAATAATGACAGAATAGGTAGGGAGAGTGGCGCTTAATGTGTACATAAAGACAGCACCGCTTAGGCAACTAACAAACCGCGCAGCGTTATCCGAGTTTATGAGCGCAAACTCAATTAAAATCCGGCGAAATTCGAGCGGGAACAAAATGAAATTAAAGTTGCGTAACACCGAGACGAGCTGTCGCGGATAT
Organism: Parelbella machaon machaon; assembly: GCA_018246775.1. Taxonomy (NCBI): domain Eukaryota; kingdom Metazoa; phylum Arthropoda; class Insecta; order Lepidoptera; family Hesperiidae; genus Parelbella; species Parelbella machaon. The sequence goes on from DWFV01000206.1 coordinate 14,325, forward strand.
GACGTAGCACTCGTAGCGAGCGCTACAGTTGGCGCTCTACGAGCCCGCTACGGCGTAGGCGGTGAACGGCTCCCAATTTCGGACGTAGTAAAATACTTAAGTTAATTAATTGAATTCATTTGTAAGTACAGGATTATCCCAATTTATTATATCGACTATAGACATATATTTATCCGTTTTACACAAGTTTAATGGAAGTGCTAAGCCAGTAAAGGTCTAAAATTCTGGCGATTTTAAGAAAAACTTATTTAAGCTCACAACGCAATATAATAACTGTACTTAAGTCTTTCATATCTATGTCGTGCACTTATAGCATTTTGAACATTATTGTGATAAGTTTAATAAATCCTTGTAGTAGTTCAATGCTATATAATATTACATCATATGTAGATACATATTAATATGTTAATATAACATTGCAAATATTTTATTATTCACCTCTAAGAGTAAGATAAAATTTATTTCATAATATTTTGAAGCGTTTGTTACAAGAATAAAAGAAAATTAGTAACACGCATACAAGCTCGGATTCACCCACTTATTGTAGAGTCCAACATATGTTTAACTCTGCATATTCTGTCCGAGGAAATAACTTATTCGTAGTGCGAATCGTAGCGCATTATAAACGGAAGCTACAATTTGAGAACAACTTGAGTGAACATTTGTATTTCGGTTATAAAGTTACAATTTTTAGTAGTATATTAAGTTAATAATACTTGTTACATATTAATTTATTCATAATGACTGTATTTTTTAATTTTCAGCCGGTGTGCTTGTATGTAGAGTGTGATTTATGAAAAAGAAGCTCTATTAGAAAACAAATGTCTTGCACTCTGTGCTCTCTAACTACAACGCAAGGGAACTGGTGTATTGATACAATAATAATGACTATGATTCTGATTATTATTTTTAAAGTAACATTTTTTTTGTATTTGTTTTTTTAATTAAATAATTTTTTTTAAAAATAATTTATGATTGTTATTTTTCAATGTATTATTACATCGCTTTCAAAAATGAGAATAATTACTTGAATTTTTCGTTTGTTTATTTGGAGCCTACTTAATTTTTTTTTAAATGATGTCACTGTATAGGTTTTTTTATTGTATACATGTTCATAGATGAGTATGAATGATGGCTTCAACGAAAGCCGGAAGCGAGAAAAGTTTGCCATTATCGTAGCCGCTACAGATATTTAGAGTTAGCCTATTTCTGCGGGATATACATTGGTGTGACAATATGTACACATGTATGTGTTAAATTCATTGAGATTTTAAAACGTGACGGAAAGCATCAATATTATTTCTTTTAAACATACGTATATATAACTATAGATTGAGAATAAAAATTAATCTTTGCATTCACAATGTACGAAATATACTAGACAATAAAGCCTCAACATTAACCTTTCTCTCCTTTCACAATATCAGCCACAAAGAAAAAAATACGTTCCAAGTTATTAGGTATTTCAGAAAGTGAAATTTCGCGAAGAAAGACGCTACAATTATATATTCGTGGATAAAATAAAGGCGGAGTTACTTCACGATGCCATGTGTCAGTGTGCGAAGGAAATTATCTACAACTCGACGGATTTGCGCCTTTGTCGCGCGCTGTGCGATCTCATGCGCCATCGTCAATGACCTCGACGTCTTTATTAGGCGTTTTCCATTTCGTGTCATAGCAAATTGGCCTCTTAAATTTTGTCGCGTGTGCGTACGGGGTCGGCTATCGACGAGTGCCTGATTTTTTCGACTCTGTTTTTGTTAAAGCTCTTTATCTGTGTTTAGGAGTGAATTTTACGTTTGGGTTGTTTGTTAGTAACTATATTTATTCTGTCGTGTACTTAAAGATTATTTAATAAAGTCAATCTAAATGTCATTGTAATATTCCAATAATGGTTTTATTTATGTTTTAGATATTTTTTTTTAATTTTACTGTAACGCAATTTCGACTATTCTCGACGAATTCAAATTCAAATTCAAATACAAAAGTTTTTATTCATTATAAGGTATAAAAATACACTTAATGAACGTTATACATATTATATTATATTATATTCATCGGCTTTGAACGCCTCTTTTAGGCTTATGTAGACCGGAAGAAAAAAGCCG
>DWFV01000207.1:0-16431 GCA_018246775.1 Parelbella machaon machaon
TTCGCTATTCAGAACAACATTTGTCTTCAGTGTTATTGCTGCTGAAATCCGTTTATTTAGGGAAATATGCTTTCAGGCGCTGAGTGAGACTTCCAAAGCGAATTTTAGATTTGGTCGGTGTTGCAACTGCACGAAATTTAGTTGCGCATTCCTTTCACTCAAAATAAAAGATGGCTGCAATGTGATTACTCGAGATGTAACGTAGTCATTTAAATTTGGTTATTTTTCTGCCAATCTGTACTTGGCCAGCGTGGTAGAACATGGCCTTAACCTTTCTCATTCTGAGATGACACTCGCGGCAACAGAAGTACAATGAAAGGACTGATGAGTATTGTAACAAAACTAATCTGTATCGTTGTCTGAAACGTATGAGGTCAACCAATTAGCACACTGTCCTCGTGGTAGACTATGGCATTAGTCCTTCTCATTGTGAGAGGGATCCGTGTCTAACAGTAGAACTATAAAGGGCTGAATATGATCATTATGATCTGGTAACTGCTACGATACTTGGTAGAAAATTGTGAATGGAAAGCTGAATGAAAATGAGCGAAGAAATTCCCTCGAATCTCTCGCTATCCAAGATCGTGTGAATGCAAGTTGTGTCTATATATGCAGCGCGCATCGCGCATTTGTGATCAAACTGCATAACGCCATATTTAAATGGTCTCCAGTTGTCGAGACAAGCGATACTCGTACTTTTTATTTTCGCCACTCATACGCGCGCGCAAAGTGTCACGTGCGGATTTCGGTCTAAGTTATAAGCAGACAGCGACACATAACGAATAAATAAATAAATGTAAAGAAGCGAATCTCAAGAGATTTTGTGTTATAGTAACCGGACTGCTAATAAAATATATACGCAGATTATTGTATTTATATGGATTTCTTTCTTTTTCAATAATACGGCCTATCATAACAAAGGAATCTCCACAAAAAATACATTATATGTGTAAAATTACATACATATGTGTACACATATAAAGCTGCCCAATCATTTTCAACTTCCAATTAGAAATTATACTCAGCAGTTTCACATCACAGATGCAACATTGAAAGTGATATATTATATGCTATTTTATATTTAATTTTTTTTATATAATCCAGATCTCAAAAGTGTCATGTAATATCCTGTAATGCACTGATTGTATTCTGTTTTGTCTGCGATAGTAAATAAACAAATAAAGTCGCGTTATCTCATATACAGTACCACGGCCACCAAGTCACGGTTGCAACGTAGTGCAATGTGGAATACGAAGCACTCTTGGATTTCGGCACATCCTCGACTCGTCTGGCGCGCGACACATCATTTCTATTGCACTAACCTCGCAAAAAACACACAATACACACAAATGGCCGTAATACTTATTACCTATAAGAAAAACAACATAACATAACGCCCGTACTTCTGTGCAATTGTAAGCAGAGGAGATACTCCCACATTTCACCCGTGACGATATAGGAGTACGTCCCATGGAATAGAAAGTAAGGCTATTGCCATGCACCGATCACAAATACAGGCTCCGAGCTACTACTGAGAGTGAATAATTTGAGAACAGTGTGCCAGGTCACCGTTGTGTAAATAATGCAATATTCGATCATCGTGTACTGTACAAAATGTTTACCACATTTTGTGATGCGAAATTAATCGTTGATTCTGCATTTCAAAACCCGCGGAATGTAGCCAACGGTGACGGTAAATATGGGTTGTGTTTCCAAATTGCACGTTTATTCCTGTTTTAAATAAATATTGCATACAATTAAAATACCTGAAATACCGTACAAATAAGTGTATATGAGCCGCGGTTATAACATCCCCAAGGGGTAGGACCCCGTCTGCAACCAGCTTCGAATGGGACAGATACCTACTACCAGTTATTATTTACTGTTACTAGCTACACTCCTTATTTACTGTCAATGACTTACATACTATTCACTAGTAACTTATAACTTACATGTTATTTACTATTAGTAACTTAAATTTATTTTACTAAATTACCATACATAATATTTACTATTACTAACTTCATTCTTTTCTATCACTAACTTACAGTTTATTTACTTTTACTAACTCCACTCATACTAATATATACTGACTGAAAAGTTAGTCTGATTCTGACAGCGATATTAATTTTGTATAAAAACCTTTTATTAAATTGCATCATTATTTGGGCGAACGTGAAATGTTTGAACATAAATTAAAAAAAAAATTTTCGAAGAGGTTTTCAAATAAATAAACCACTCCATATATGTAATATACCGAATCGAAGAGCAGTTTACATAACTTTTTAATCACAATTTTACCAGCAGGCGACCAAATACTAGGCCATCATATTTTAAAAAAAAGGCAATGCAATTCCCGAAACGGAACCATTAAGAGTTTTTCAAGAATAATGACAACACTTCGGCTTGTGACATCAGATCGCCTGCTTCCGGCTTCAGCGCTGTTCGGCGGATGACAAAAAACTATCGCTGAAAAGCTCTCGCTCAGAACGCTCAAGTAAGGGTTCGTTCACGGTGATTTGGGTACCAAGAAACTCAAAAAATATTCCTTGCCGTTGATAATGGAAATGTGTACCCTACCATCATGTTACTTACTTCTTTTCATTAAAAAAAAATATTATCTGCCTCGTTGGTCGTGTGGATGCAAGCGCGACTACTGATCAAGAGGTCCTGAGTTCGATGTCCGAATCGGGTATTATCGGGATTTTCCTAATACTATCGCGAATCTCCTAATAGTTGCTACGAATCTAGATTTGTGCCCGATGTAAGGCACCTGATGTATGGCTCACGACCTATTCCATGAGACTTAAACGTAACGTTGCAGTGTACTAATATCCTCTGCCTACCCCTTCGAGGATTACAGGCGTGAAGTTACGTTTACGTTTTAACAGATAAGGTAAGAGTTAAAATTATTTTGTAAAAATATTAACTTAGGAAACGTCTTCACAAGTCGGTCCAATGGTTAATAAACCTGACTGTAGAGCCATTACTCGTTAGTTGTTCTCACCCACGGCTAACGATCTGTGTGATGAGGACTTGAGCGATTGATGAACATGAGTATTGGTTTAAGGTTATAGAACACCTATACTCCTACATATGTATATATTAATATTATTAGATAGGAATATATTACGATATTATTTAATACAATATAATATTAATTCAAAACTAACAGTGTGCACACATCGTTATATTTTCAGAAGTTCATAGAAATGTAGGCTATAGAAGACTTCAAGCAACTTGCCGTATTGTTACCCCGTGCTAACTTAAACTACTAAGAAAATAGTACATAGGCGCGTGTAAAAAGTTAAAGTTACTCGTTGAAAATTCAGCTTCTCACAGTCTACCTGGCTTCAAATCTTACAGCACACTTACTTAAAAGAAGTGCATTTTAAGATTAAATATAATTTCCTATGACGGTGAAGGAAAAAATTCGTGAGGAAACCCTAAAGTACTTCAGAATATTCTCTAAGACTCGTAAATATACATGTATTGAAATATATATTTTTTACAGCTACACACAGAACAAATACTTGTGCTTGTATACCGCGACCTCGCTGTGATCGACGGGAGCTTACGCAGAAGAACCATGGACAGGGCCAAAACTGAAACCAAAATTTAATATTGACACCGAAAAAATATCCGTAAGTAACGCCTGTCCATAATTCAACTTAAGCAATGTTTACACATAGCTCACTTATACTCGTAGCAACCCTACTTTCGAGACATAAGTCTGTCTCTGCCATCCTTTACGCACACTACTCCCATTTTCTCCACTTTCACTAAGCATTACAAAAACTTATAACCATAAAACATAGTAAAATAATGTAGAGAGTATTAGATCTAGCACGAATTACTATCGACAGCGTGAGAGAAGCGTGTCGCTCTAGTTTGCGGTTGTCATATACAACATATACGAATATACATATTATGGTACCATAGAAGATTACTAATCACCAATGCCATTCATCCATCTGGTTGTATGAGTTTACTTTTTCCCAAATTGTTGGCCACTGTTGCCCACTAACTACATATGATGAAAGCACTACGAACTATTATGGTATTGAACACAGTTCTCAACACAGAATGAAAACAGTTAAGGCCATGTCTGCACACTCGCCAAGTGCAGCTTGGCAGACTTCAAACGCCTTAACGCACATTATGGCTTGTGTTACTTTCAATTTATCGAACAGGTCACACCAGCTGTCGATAGCGACGTGCTTAGCCCCTGGAGTATAATATACGAGTGACGTCACATGTCGATAGTGCGGAGGCCGGTCGTAAAACAGCGCAGTCGGCTAGCAGCAAAGTGTGTTACGGGGGGATATATTGAGAAGTAGTGCTTTTATGCCGCTGATATTTTCCACGTGGGAGACGGTGCCCTTAGCGCGAAAAACTAAAGTAACATTTTAGCTAAATGGTGCTCTTGGCACAAGAAGCTTACAGTATCTACTTATAACAATGTTTCAGTTAAATACATGTTTTTAACTAAAGAGTGTTTATGTAACTAGCTGTTAATTGGTAGCCGTAGATTGAACTTATATATTTTTCAATAGTGCACTTTTATCCATCTCATTATATATCTTCTTTAATATAATATTGAGTCCAGCTTAGGAAGAATATTTCGTAGCATTATATACGGGAGGCTATGAAACTATAGCGAAGGTCGGGATCTGTAACACGCGTTGGAAGAGACATATGTTCAGCAAAAGAGAGAAAGTTCTTTACATACCCAATTTTAAGTGTTAATACATATTATACTATCATATCGTCAGAGTAGGCAGAAAGCACCGAGTATTTGGTCTAATTCTCTTACAGTCATCACTGAAACATATTTTTTGCGATTAGTAAAATTCAAACAAGTATATATCCATGATATCTCGACAGCTACATGCATAGATTGTCTAATTTGTCGTCCAAAGCACGAAATCTCATTAAAATGTACTACCTGCGGCCACCCGGCCGAGGGTCGCGACATTACGTAACCTGTCAGCTCGCTTATGACAGCTCTTCAGGGAACCGTTACATAACCTATTTGTACATCACTTTGCATAATGTTTTCAATATATCGAACACACATTGTTAAATATATAATCGTAGGTATATAAATATATACCTACAATGAACAGAGCGACGCTTCAATTTTTATATGCTTCATCATCAATCAATCCTTTTTTGTTCTACTGCAGTACATGCGTCTCCACTTCGAATGAGAAGAATCAAGGTCATTATGTTCCAAGCTGACTAATTACGGGTTAATTGGTTGACGCTTTAGAGAACAAATGAAAACTTCTAAGGTATGCAGGTATAAATGTGTTCCTTCACTCTTACGGCGACTAATAGTTTGTAAAATTAAATTTAACTTCGTCAATTAAGGGATGCATGCTAAGGATTCGAACCTCCAATCCCACAACACGAGAGCTGCTTCCCATACCATTGAGCTTCAAGTGTCTCAGTTACATGTTAATTGTATATGTAATAAGTGAGACTTGTATATACATACATATATGTATATATGTTATATGTGCCGGATGCTGATTATATTTTACAAAGAACAATTTATAGAACAAATTCTAATTTAAACTTTGCTTGTTTTAAGGTTCTTTAAGGTTTATGCGTGATGGGATTACTGAAGTTAGAAGCGCAAGGACATTTTTTTTTCCTTAGCGTGAGCGTGCGACGAGGAAATTTTGAAATATTCATACAGTAAGAATGTAAGTTACCGTGTATAATTTGAGAAGAAATTATATCAATTTATAAATATACGAAGCCAATTATGTACATATGTCTAGAAGAAACAGATTAGGCCTGTAAGGACGGAGGTGTTTGGCAATCAGTGCTCTTTACCTACCCGGTAAGCGACCTGACGTGTTGATACAATAATAATTTTAAAAAAACTGATTAAACGTGGAAGTGTACTAGACTCCTCTGTTTACCCCTTTGGGGATCACAGCCCTGACGTTTTTTTTTCTATAAACAGTTTCTGTAAGATAAAAAATAAATAATTTCTAGTATCACCACACGAGTCTAGAAACAATTGCTAGCAAAGTTATAAAATTAACTTCTATTTATTTATTTATCGCTGTAACGGCCGACAGCGGTTCTCAACTCCACTCCATTTATTAAGTTTATTGGCTACCCGAGATTCTCTTGGCTGTAGCAAGCCACACCGTTATCCGTCCCATGGGACTGGGAGTATTTTAATACATGCTTGTTTATTAACTATGATAAAAACAAAACTTTGACAAAGACCTACTTGAAGAAGATACGACAGCATATGTATGTACTTGGAACAAGGTCTATCACAACAATAGTAAAAATAAACTTAAATTTAACCCTGATCGAAGAATATAGTGTTAGCTATGAAGATAAAAGAGACTCTGAAAAGAGTGCCAGTGACGTAAAAAGAGTATCTCAATGGGTATAAAAAAACAGTACACTAACTAAAACACTTCTAAAAAAAATCATAAATCATAATCATAATCACGTAACTGGTGAAACGTGGGAGGGTACTACACTCCTCTGCCTACCCCTTCGGGAATTACAGGCGTGATGTTACGTTTTTTTTTTAAAGAGAATCATAGTATCTCTTTCTAGGTCTTGCAGGTAGTCTTTAGTTACAATTATAATGGATTGAATATTATCCCGTTCCAACCATCTTCCAGGCTGCTCAAATTCGACAGATCTTCCAGAAAGTTTCGAGACATTCTAAAGAATGTTAGTGAATACGGTTTTAAATTTCATCATAGATTGCACAAGGGCGTTGCTTCTGATGGCTGTGTAATACCTACATAGGTGTTTTGGCTTGTATATATTCATATTTCAATTTACAAACAAGTTTAGCGAGTTCTGTAGTTTCCCAATACTGCTAAATGCCAATATGTTATATCTGCTAATTTGTGGCTAACCGCTGATATCTATACATATGTATGAAATAATATTGAAAAAAGAATATTTTTTAACGTAACATCACGCCTATAATCCCCGAAGGGGTAGGCAGAGGAGTGTAGTACAAGTATAATTTTTATTTTTGCAATATGAATAAATAAGTTATTATATCTGAAAAAGCTAACAGCGACCAGCTGTCGAGAAAAATGTAACAGTTTTTCAATGTATATCCGTTGTAAGATCGCCATCCGAAGGCTTTCGTTTAATTACCGCATTCTGTCAATCTGATGTTACCAAGCAGCCTCAAAGAACCCAGTGTTGGTAGAGACAAGTTTAATCGAATTATCATAAACTCCCAAGTATCTAACACCGATCTCGCCATTTGGAACCTTATCGCGATTAACATATCACCGAGAACGGCACATTCGGTACATTGCCAAATGTTTCGGCGCGATACTGTTAATGCGACAAAGTTGTATAAATCCGGTAACACAATTTGCTTTACGTATAGTCGCTAACTTGTTTTGACTCAGTCTTTTACAAAGATTTCAGGATTAAATATCACTTAAGCAGATCTGATAACGTGTACGCCTCTAAGTATTTGATAGAATTAAACTTAACTAGGGCGGTAACAAAAGTTTTGTACGCTTTGCGCATCTTTGACGGAAACAGTTGTTTTAGACGACAACCCCCCCTGGCTCTCGAACAGCCACCAACTTGTGATTTGTTCATACTCTACAACTTTATTACTCGGGGATTATTCTTTAACCGCTAAAAGTAATTCCACGCAGCGAATTACAAATATTACAACCTTTTGATTCCAACCTTCTGATTATTTCTTACCCTATTTACAACTAAAACTTATTGTGACTTGAAGGAAATAGAAAAAACAAGAGACAAATTGCAACATCCAAACAGGCTCCGGTAAGACTTAGCTATGCTATTCACGGGAGCTCATGAAGAAGAACCGTGTGTAGGTCCGAAATTACTGGAACTACTTCCACAAAACATTCGTGAATCAAATCGGTATATACCTATTTAATGATCTTTATTTCACTTCTTCATCAACCTAAATGTACTATGCTATCTCCGTTTGCATCGACTATACAAATGCGCTAGATATTTTCTTGTTCAGTCTTTGGAATGTACTTTCTTATGTGCTGTTCTAATTAAATTAGAAACACCGTCTATAACGATTCCTGACACAGCCGTGTCTAATATCACCGATGTGAGAGGTAACCTTTGCTGAACCTCGTCGCCTCTGCGTAGATATATTTAACAGTATCTGACTTTTTTCCTATGATACTGCTGGAAAGAAAGTGTCCGCAAAAAGAATAACGTTCCCAAACGTCAATGTCCAATTGTCAAAATTATAAAACGCATTTTGCACATTAGATTATGTAAATTTTACTTTTGATAGTGTTTTGCGTAACTTTAGTCATATTCAGATCCGGATCACTACATAATAAAATGAACGTTTTGTATATATTTGTAAGTATTGTTCACTGAAGCTAGATTTAATGTATTGTTCTCGAAAGCTTTGTAAAAATATTCCGTACACGGCATAATAGGGTACATACCCTGCATTCTATGTAGTTCGTAAAAGAGTCACAAATATAGGAAAATCTAATTAAAATATATGTAGGTAACATAAATTGACACACTATTCGACAACACAGCGCTTGATACTTTGAGCTCATATAAATCTTTAAATAGATGAACACAATACTAATATTGTTGCTTACAGATGCCTTCAGAAGTATAATTAGACAATAAATCAAGATATCAGAATAACTTTCCAAATTATGGGAAAACAAAACCCCAAAAGAGCTAAGCTGTTATATAGAAAATCGAATTGTACTCTGAATACGCTGTCAAAAACATGTTCAGGAGCATCACAGTTCCTAACTAAAAGTGCAATTTTGCAAATGAACAAAAAGCTTCCAAAATCAAATTACTACTACACCAACAAAGGCAAAATTATAAGAGATTGTAGTATTGAAACTGATATATGCATCCTTAGAAGATACTACAAAAATAAAGTGGGTAGATTTAAATATTCTATGAAAGCAAACGAAGTGGGACCAATTGATGAATTTAAAAGTGAACATGCATGTGGCGATAGCATTCCTGACGAAACTGACCTAAGAACACGTTACAACATTGATGTTACTACGCTTGTAGTTGAAAACTTAAAAGATTTACTTAATGATTGGATCAAGAAATACTTACTTAATAATAAAGAAACAAAACAAAAAATAGAAACAGTTCTCGATTCGATCCTACATAAATTAGAACTCCAAAGAACTTCCTCGTCTTGCACGTATACTTTAGACATCAAGGTCGATGAAAAAAATCCTTTCAGTTCAAATTCTAGTAAAAATAAAGCACATAATCTTTTGACATGTAAGAAACAATCTTGTCAAACTGTGCCAGTAACGGGAAAACATGTCAGATTAATTTCAACTCTAAGCATTCCAAGAAATATGAAAAGAGTTATTGACAAAGATACGCCACAGTCAACTAAACAAGCAACACATAAAATACGTTATAAAAATGTGTTTCTCACTGTTAGTAGATCGAGTACATTTTTTCTCAATTCGTCAAGTTTTAATTTACTAAGCATTTCGACAAAATCATTTACGAAACGCTGTGCAATCTACGAGGACCAAGAGCTTAAAAACATAATAAAGAGTCAAGAAAAGGTACTTCTTACACAATCTTCTTACAATGACTGTGCAGTCACAAACGACCAATTCCAGACCAGTCAACATCAATTGAAAGAAGGTTTTAAAAGTAAAATTTATCCCAATGTGTTAGAAGTAGAGCCCATACAAAGTCTTGTTAAAAGCATTTACGCGGATGACCCTGCAAATGTTACAAGCAACGAAAGAAAAGTCTATAAAAGCAAAATTGACAATTATACATGGACTGACACCGACAGTACCCTCAAAATTGTTACGTCAAAGAATCACTGTCATAAATTACACTGGGAGAAAGAAAAAGTATCCAGTGAAATGGAGAGTGATACAAGGAATAATACAAAAAAACGTGTTTCAAAGATACAAATCGCAAGCAATAAGTACAAGTGTATCAAATTTAAAAAGAGACAAGGACGTAGAATGCGAAAAATGCGTGAAACGAAGCCGAGGAAAAAAAATCTGCCTTTCAATTCCTCTAGTAATAAAATTAAACACTCTACGAATCTTAAACATAAATTCGATTTCGAGAAAACCCACAAGTTTCATAAGGACCTGCAAAATATTTTTAATGCTTTCGCCCACTATGCAGATACTAAAAGTATAAAATTTGATATTCAAATTATTGTCAGTCCTGAGTTAGATAATAATGTACAATATGGACCAGATACTGGTAAAAATAAAGAGGCTGATCTACATAATAATGACCTGACTACTACTTGCAATATTATTTCTAAACAAATAATACCTATTATACAAACAGATAACATTGAAACGAAAAAGCAAAGTATTAAATCAGATTCATATCCGAATTCTGAGCCCAAGCTTATTTCGCTCCTAGATGGTGCTGTTAGTCATTCCAAATACGTATTAAATAAGGAGCCATCTTCCGAAATCACCGAACATGTCATTGGATCCGATAAAAATGAAGCCGAACTCGGTAGTACTTCAGCAGGTCTAGAAATAGTCAAAGACATAAATGAGCTCCGAGTCATAATTAAAGATCTTGCTACGACAACAGAAAATTTTGTAAAAGAACATTTGGAACATATAAAGAATAATGACAATAAAAACATCCATTCATTAAATAGAATCCAAAATAGAGAATCTATAAAAGTGACATCTAAAGCTGTACAGTTCTCAAACGATAAAGTTAGAAGTCAACTGGTGTCTGGCTTAAAACTAAAGAAAGAGCCGAAGAAAAAAGACACGCCAAATTTTTATAATAGCCAATTGGTCAAGAAAAGTAATTCATACGATATTATAGAAAGTGAATCAATCCTCAAAGTAACGGATATGACATTAGGTGCTGCAAATATTAGCAAAGATAAATGTATTGATAAATCATTAAACTGTTGTTTACCTAAATCAAAGTCTCAATTTGAAATATCTGCAGACCAAAACAAAAGAAAATTACTGGCCTATTATTGTGATGAGCTCATCAAATCGAAGCAATTTTTGCCAAATTACAGTTTAGTATCGTGCGCATCGGATGGTTGCAGATATAAAACATGTCCGCATAATAACACGGACACTTGTCATTTAATTAAAGAAAAAAATATAAATGACTGTCAAGAAAAACATGCCTGTATTGGAGCTCATCAACACTCATCGTTTGATGAAGACCATTGCGAAATCTGTGGAACACGCTATTCTTGCTCATCCGTTTATATTGACGTTGACGATAGATCTAAAAAATTTGCAGTACGAAACCGCGGCGGTGTGGGTTTTTGGGAAGGGCTCATATACTGCATACTGCTATGGATTCCGGTCGTCGTCGTTTTATACCTTATTTACTTATACGTCATTAAAGACATAATTCAACCAACGGATCCCGCTATAGGGAGAGTATTGCGTTCACGAAATCTCACAAATATGTCATTTTTTCATATTACGCTATCTGATTTAGGGTTTTGAATTCATGTAATATAAACGTTTTATATTACAAGTCTATGGCTTTACATTTCCTATTTTTTTCAAATCTGATTAATCTATACTTCAGCATGGAATATTTAGCTTGATCGTAGTTCATTTCTTTGTTACAGAAATAAAATTTTCTCCAAGAAACGGCTGAAAAATTAACATGCAACGGTACGAAGAAAATCAGGACCCAGTCTTTGAAACATTAAAAAAAACTGAATTGGCTACATCGCATAATGAAAATCTCTCAACATACGTTGATACCAATTACGCTAACGGAACCATGAATTACAATATTCCACCATTAAACGAAAGCGTCGACCTAATGGATCCAACTTCTGTTTTGTCGACATCTTTATCAAATGATATTATAGGAAATCAATCCGTACATGACATACTTGATGTTCATGATACAGAAGATGGATCGAGTGTATTGAAAGATAACTGTGGAGTTATTATAATAAAATCTTCTCATACATTGAAAACACAACTTTCGCAGCCGCAAATAATTTTCAGTACAAAAAGACACACACGTAAGCAGTTATTCGTCGCTGAAAGAGACAGAAAGAATTCAAAAAAATATAAACGCGTGGTTAAAGTAAATAACGTACACTTTAAAAATAAACATGCATTTATACATATGAATAGACATTTTAAAAAATATTACAAGAAAGTAAAAAAGAACTTTGAAAGTCCACAACAAATTCAAAAAGGCCTTTATTGCGACAGTATTTCAAGAAGAATATCCAGAACACGTGTTTTGAAAAAAGTTATTGCGAAAGAAAACCTTTTGAAGGAAATTGAAAAATCGTCTTTAATCGAAATAAGTATCGTAGATAATAATGAAGGTTCATTGATATCCTTGCCAAGCTTTGATAATGCATCATTCACAAGTAAAGCAAGCCATGATACTTTAACCCAGGAAGACAGCTCGTCATCTAAATACGAAGATGTTACGACCACGAATTCGGTTATTCAAATTAAAGATTTAAAGAATTCGCCATACAAAACGGATATAATTAATGTGGCTGTAGCTCAAATAAATAATACCCCAAATATAATGAAAAAGAGTTACTCGATCATTGTATCGCATAGAGAGAAAAATTTCAACGACAGCTTGACAAGCACGGAGACCGGTTTTAGTCAAACGACAATGCTAACTTCTTCTTTTGAGGATATATCTAACTCGTACATTGATATTGCAGATGCTACATCTAGCAACAACAGTGTTAGTGATGAAACGTTGATCCCTCCTAATAAACTATCAGGAATATCAAGTGACACTTTTGAAATCGCTAGAACTAGTTCATTTTTCTATCGTAACAATATTCAGAAAAATGGTACCTTATCGAGCCCAGGAAACTATTTCCATGCTTTTAATAGCGGTAAAAACGATTTTAAACTTAACAATCAGAAGGATGCTAATTATAATCCACAATTTTGCAATCCTATTATGAATTTGAACCCTAAAACAGGTCCTTGTACAAGTTCAGTTCCCGATTTGCCAAACGATGATAACGTTATAATTGCCGAAGATTTCCTTAAAACTACAATGCAAATACAAAATATGAGAAATAGAGGTGATGAAGAATTCGCATCTGTTAAAAACGATTTTCACGCCAAGGTATTTCAAAAACCATTCAATGTAGAGAAGGCTGTTGACTATCAAAAGAACGTCAATCTTCCAAATGCAGCTCAAATTAAAAATAATATAGTTGAGTCTCCAAAAACGCAAAGAAAATGTTCCATGGAAGCAAGAAACATCTGTGAACCCATGAGCTTTCCAGACATGTTTGATAAACTCACAGTAGCACTCGAAGTAGCAGTCAAAAAACTTGAACAAAGCTTAAGCGATAAAATTATTAATGAACTAAAAAAGTCCCTCCATGAATTAAAATTTCAGCCCATACCTAAATTCGACGTTCAAAAAAGTGAAATTATGCATAAAGATATAACATTTGATAATGAAAAAAAAACCGACGCAACAATGGATCCATTGCATCACATTGACGCATCTTTACAGTGCGATATAATAGACAATGATGTGATCGACAAACTTATGAGCGACTTCAGTAACGAAATCGCCAAAATTGGCGTGCAAAGTAGTTCAAATTTTGCTGGAAAGATAAAACAGCCGAAATTACTCAAGGATTATTTCGAAGTTTTAAAAGCTCCACTTACCTGTCCCTATAAAGAACAAGAAGTGGGTAAAGGTGATTCGGTTCAAGTGACGATAGAAGACGCAGTAGATGAGCGCATACCGTACTTTAACTGCGTCAAATCCTTCTTCTCCGTTCCAATGAGATTCATAAGGGAGAACATGTTAGTTATTTCGAGTGTGCCCGCGTTTCTTTTCGTCGTGTTTGTTATTTATGCATACATTTTGCTCATATTAAAAATGTGGTAAGTGGTGGTGATAAGAACCGTTATTACACTGTCGATAGTTACAACGGGTTTTTTCTTAGTTTCTCGTCCTAATGTAAAACAAGATAAGGTATCCTTTTTCTTTCTAGTGTAAAAGAAGAGTGGATAACACAGTAAGGATTATTCATTACGTCTCGGAGGCTTTCAGGGTGATTTCAGTTGTAACGGTGACGGTAACGGGTAATTTGTTTATCTTGAAAATCGCATTGAAGCAATGTGGCGACAAAGGCTAGGCCTATCCCACTTGTGTGGAAAATTTATCCAGCAGTGTGGTACTAAGAGATTACAGTCACGCTGTAATGATTTCTCTATTAGTTTAAGACAGAAACAATATTAGACTTTGCGAAATTACGTTTGAAACATTCTGCCTATTTACCATTTCTGACTCATTTAAATATACCAAATTAAAAGCCCTCATAATTGTGATTAAACCGTAAAAATATGTCTCTTTCTGTAATATTGTAATTCGCCACAGGAGAGCAAGACAAAACGTACATTAACTTTAATGTTCCTGTCAATTAGTTGAAAAGCTTCTTCTTTAAGTATTCATGAAGTTTTATAAGTTATAAAAACATGATAAATTAAAAATTGCACGTCATTGCTTATATTGAAGAGATATAATTAAAAGAAATATAATAGTTATAATTGAAGGTAGGAGGTGCCTTAATATAAGCTATGTAATTCAGAGAGAAAACGCGAAAAATGTCATATTTTACTAGTATATGAATAATTGAGTTCCCTTGATGCTGAGACAATCCTCACTTCTCAGTTATTGCTATAGTCCTACATTGTTCTTTTTTATTCCTGTACCGTGGATGATACTCCCAAACGACGACTCTTGCATTCGTTATAGGAGTTTGAAGGGTGACAAACAGATCCCACGCAAAAAAACCTGATATATTCCCAAGTAGCATAGAATCTATGACTATCTGTAAAACTAAAAACAGGCTAAATTTTTTAATTTACAAAAGGATAAAAACATTTATATGTTTCAAGAGCTATTTTAAATATTACAGTTTTATTATGCTTGTTTATTATATCTATAATACATACAGTTAATATGAAAAAAAAACATTTATTATTATGATCATTTAATTTTTTCGATGTCAAAATACAACAGTAGCAGAAAATATGTAATATATACATTTCTACCAGTAAACAAAAAGAATCAATGAAATCAATAAAAATTCCTGACATATTTTGATAAAGCTCAACCCAAAAACATGGGTTATATAAATAAATCCAACGGGTATACTGACAAAAGAAAAGTAGTAAATTAAAAATTAGAATCTCTATCATAGTATTACCACATTGGGTTGACTCTTCTATTGACAGCAAAGAGCACAGTTCATTTATTAGATAGCAAATATTTTTTAAACAATTAACAATTTAGTAAGGTTATATTCGTGGTTTTTTAATTTGAAAAGTTTTTGAGGCATTTATAAAATACCGTAATAAATATAATATATATGTAGAATAAAAAACTATTATAAAATTCAGTCCTATAGCACATAAGGAATTATAAAATATAAATAAATAAAATAATTATAATAACGAATTATCAGCATGATGATTTATAGACAAGTACCCAAGTTCTCCTGTATTTGTTTGGAAAAAGTAAACTGTATTTATCATAAAAGACGTTAAAAGTAAAGTGTGCAACACAAAAAGGACATGAAAAGTAAATTGTGCAACTCATAAAACACATTGAAAAGAAAATTTTTGCAATTCACAAAAGACTTTAGTTAAATAATTTAGGAAGGTGTTTTAAGTCAAGACAAGTTTTAGTTAAATAATTTAGCTGTTGTTAACAATCACTCTATTTATTGCTGCTGGGCTAATACTAAATGTCCAGATCTGTCCAAAGTGAACACAGGTCGCACCCGACGACTTCTGAAAAAAAATTGAACACAACTTTCAAGATATATTTTCAAATGCTGTACTATTGAACATGAGCTGAACCTTTTTGTAGGAGCAAACGACTCTTCATACAATTTTTAAATAATTAACGGCTATAGTTGCCACGACCAGATGGTTCACAAACCGTCAGTAGGTACATACCTACTTTGTTTTAAAGAATTATAGATAATACAGTCTTAAAGACGTTTAAAACACAATCAATGTAAATACAACAAATTTAACTATTAATCGATTTTCAGGGAGCATAAAAATTAAAAAAGTTGTAGAAATATTTGCCGTTTAAAAGTTACTTACAAAACTTAAATTTGGTTTATTATTTTAAAGTGGTACATCACCTCAATTTGGCACTCTTTCTTGAACCAGTAGCTACAGCTGTGGCCTGGGCTATTGCTGGACCATCTTCTGTCACCTGTTAATAATATTATTAATTGCAATAAGGGCTAAAATTATCTATGGGTGTTACAAATATAACATACAGATATAGGAGCTTCATATATTTTATAGCAACTTCAAGTTTGTAGAAATTTTTTCGAATATTACATAGATAAATTAAAGCTCTCTGCCTACCTTTTAAGGCGCC
>DWFV01000208.1:0-16394 GCA_018246775.1 Parelbella machaon machaon
GTTTTTTCCCGGTGATGAAGAGCGTTTAAAACAAGCTCCTTAATTATGTGCTTAAGCGACTTTTGTTTGATATTTCCCATTATATACTCGAACTGAAATTAACATGGTCGCCTCAAAATCACCTTTACTCAATGTCTGTAGATCTCATGACTTTTTATCAAAATTCTAAGTTAAAATCTATTAGTGTCCCGACAAATGTAATCTAGGACTCGTCAAGTCAAGGGTAAATAGAGTTTAGGCGTAGAGTAGTCTTGTTAAAGGGAATTGCGCTAAAAAATTACTCGAAAATCGACCGTAATTTGAATTTATAAATTTTAATGGTCTTGAGATTCTACGTCAAACATGTGGGTGCTGCTCGATATAGAATCTCGACTCTTTTCTGCTGGTTAAACACAGATTATTACGTTTGTGATTAACGATATACATGAATATTTTGTTTTATTTTAATCTGTTTATTTATAACACACCTATACTACGATGTATGTATATTTGGAGGTTCTGTCTGTTGACTATTTGTTTTAAAACTGATGCGTCGGCCTATTGTGATAAAGCGACTTTAATCGTCAGTATTTCTGATACAACCAAAAATCTCAAAGGTTCACTTTGAAGCGAAGTCATCAGTCAATGCTCTTGGCGCTGATGTGCTCATCCATCATAAACACGCCGCAGGCTTGCAGAATATGTATATACATTCCCTCGTGATGTAAAGAACGGGGGTAGAACGATCAAATACTTCAGTATACGATTTCAGTGGTACCCGAATTGGAAGACCTTAGTATAATATTTAACAATCAATCCATCAGTTTAGATTTCAACTCTTTAGCCTTTTCCTTGTATGTTTCTACGTTTACAAAAACAGTAGAAAACGCGCGAAACTATGGTTGCCCTGAAATGTAACTCTTATATTTATGTAATTTTTATCAACATTTTGAAATAAGGTATGTTTTAATCACGTTCATAAATGATCACAGTATAATTTTTAATATTGCCATAAAGAGGTCTCTACCTCCTTACGTCATAATAACGATAAAACTTGGGAGATTTCGCCGTAAATCAGTTATCACTAACGAATGGCGTTCCCATACATTCGAGATTTAAGCCTACTTTAAATTTTATCTGAGAGGCTAGGCCCAGGTGATTTACTTCGCTGTTAGTGTTGCTAATTCTTCCGCGTTCCCTGCCTCTCAGGGTTGCCAGTTTTGAAACATTACCTATTTTATGTTTCTATTTGTACATTATTTGCTAATAATTTTTACTATTTCGAATATTCGATTTTTAAAAACTTAAATGTAATTTTAAATTCGCAGTGTTTGACTAGGTTCAGTTATAATTGAAGAATATTACCGATGTATTAAAATATTATAAAAATTCTGTTTGCTAGATACCACTATACCTAGTTACGTAATATCATAGTCAGTATAAAAATAATTAGATTTAATTGGCTTGACACTGGCAACCCTGTAAAATATTTCCGTCTCTCTCTCGCAATCTGAGGAACTTTACGATGTCATTACAGCTATCACGACGATGGGACCGAGGTTCGAGTCTTTTGAATAGGGTTTGCAATGTAAAATCAAACAAGGGAATGATTTTAATCTATCGGTTCGGTGTCGAAAGTAGCGGGGGTTTTTATTGTACATTGTACGTGATTAGAGCACATTTATTTGTTGTTGTTGTTAGAAAATTGCATAAAATGTTAATAACAAAAATTTTATAACGGTAAATTTTAAAATTTACTTTTTTCAATGACAGTTATTGCCCAGTAAAAAAGATTTCGTTTGGAAATTAAATATTTTCATTAATGAATTAATAAAATCAGTGCATTCAATGAATCAATTGAATTATTAATAATCAATTTATCGAAGAATACGAATGTATAATATCAGTCATACATTCAGTGATAGTCCAAAAAGTCATGGGTTAGGCACAGATCACGCCGTTAGGCAAAGATCATAGGTACTGTACCGGTGCTTTGTCACTGCTTCTTTACAAATCGATTCTGCGTTAATCGACTAAATATATTATTCGATTAAAAATAATCGTAATCGATATCGATTCCAGATGTCATTTGCTTATTTCCTTTTATGTAAAAATATACAATGTTTTTTTCCAGTTTTTTTTTTATCGCAATTAACACTTAAATGCCTAATCAAATAATGACAATTCTTCATCAGATATAGTGTCACCCATTTTTAAATGTTAAATAACCCTTAATTACTATGTAATGGAATTTACGAATACGGAAAGGATATCTTAAATATCCCGTCCATTTCATGCGGTCCCGATAGCCCTTATCTCGTTCATACAACACCAAGTGTAAAGACGTGGATACATTTTCATGTAACGAAAATCTAAATTTATTTTGTTGTGCTACGCCTTTATGTTATTAAGGTGGGTTTACACTAATGTTACTTTCCACCTAGCTGTGCAGCTGGGACTTGCAATAGTAGTACCTATGGAAATTTGACTTATATTTTGATCTCTTATACATTGGCCAGTGGTAAGTGACACTGTCTGCTGTTCCAAGATCCATGGGTTCGATTTCCATTTGGAAAATAATATATTTAATCAAAAACAATTTTAATAAAAAACACATTTTTGAATAAAAATAAACATTTTAATTAAAAAACACTTCCCTCCCTACCTTTTATGTGAGTACAAGAGTGATATTGCATCATAATTAAAAAAAATACATGCTCTTACAAGTTCACGGTGCCATTCACTTTAAAATATTTGATTACCTTCATCACTATGCCACCAATATAGTAAATAAAATCAAGTGTTTGTCAGATCTCTGTCTCGTTTCTATCCGGTCAATCCGAGGCTCTTCATGAGCTGCGCCGGAGAAGGCCCGGTGTCATTCTCCTCCGTGACTTCGCTGCGATCTTCAATAGCTTACGGGGAACATATCGTAACAACTCTATTTCCTACAACAGGTAGAGAAGTGTAAAACACTCCCACGGTTCACCAATTATGACATAATTGGCAAACTTTTTAAATTAATTTAACAATTTAATAATCAATAAATAATTTAAATATTAGAATTTGTCATATACTGGGCATACAAGCTTATGAAGAAGTACCTTACACAAGTCAAAAACATAGGCACTTTCTAGGCGAGCGTGCTCCTTCCTTGGCTGCATCTCGCTTTCCATCAGGTGAGATAGCAGCCTAACGCGAGCCTGTTTCTACATTTAAAAAATAGTCGAACTATCCCAAAAAAGTACACGTGATTTAAGCCGGTATATTTTTAAATTATGTATTTAGATATGAACGCCAAGTGCGGTTCTGCCCTCAGCCACGCCGTCATCCGTCGTGCTCTATCGAAGCAATATAGATTATTGCACATATTTAACACCCTCTCTCTTAATTTTATTACTTACATTTTAATCAAAATCATAGATTACACCACTTACATAGTTAGAGTTATCTCAGTGTTGCTGCTTGAGAGAATGGTTGTCTATAGTTGTCTATGGATCTCAATAATCAACGTCGTTTGGCTCGATATCTCATATTAGTTATGTTAAAAATGTTATCATTATTTTATCAAATTAAATTGATCACTGTAAAGAAGTCGGGTATCCGCGCTTGGACATCGTGGTAGACTATGGCTTTAATTTAGTAAAGACTGATTAGAAACCCGTCTCCAAACATGGAACGATAAAAGGGTTGATGATGATGTTTGTAATAAAAATCCAAAAACGGTTCAAAGGTTATATATACAATTTTTTACATTTCCAACATTATCCATCGAAACTTTCATGTCCTATTTAAGCCCCGTAAAAAGGGAAATTACTGAAAATCCTTACTAGTACTTGCGACATAAAAGGATCTCATAAGCTTTAAGAATATTTATGAAGCAATGAGGCTAATTGTGCTTATGAATACAAATCAAATATTAGTATCTATGTATTTCGCTTAAAACGCAGAGAAAATTTTCACGTAAAGAGTTGTGTACTAAGTGACCTTGCTACTTATGCTGAGTTGAGTTACAAATGACAGATCTAACGACAAGTCGTGACACGTGTCACAGCGATACTGTGACATCGCGACATTGCAACATTGCGACATCTCGAAACCGCGACACCCCTACCGATTTAGCGATAGTTCTGTCGTGTGCACTAATTTGAGTTAGGAATTTTATTCCTGTTTAGGTTTAACTTCTTATTGGTTTGTGATTGTGATTTCGAACAAATATTTCTAGTACTAACACGAATTCTGACACGAGTTCACCACGTACGTGTAAACTTACCTAGATACGTGAGTATTAGAAACTATTTATCAGCTGTATGATTCTCAATATAACACAGTTGCCAAGTTCGTGATGAGATGAGGGTGTGTTAATTTTCCCGTGACATTACTGTTATTGTAGTCGACTAGGCGATCGCCTTTCGATGCTCAAGCACCGTTTAACCCCGCTACTAAAGAAGGGCTACGAAAGGCCGATCAGATAAGTGACGTGTCGTGTGCTGACGCGCATTGTGTCGCGCGCTGACAAGACACCGCGACACCGCTGTCCGACACCCCGGCTGCCTCTGACCCAGTTCGCGACGCGCTTTGTTCTGTTCACATCTTATTGTTGAGAGTTTTCTGTATGTTTTCCTTTTTCTGTACAGATATCATTAAAGGTTACAGCTGTTGTTGGGATATTAGATTTTTTTTTTATATAATCCTATTAATGAAACTACATGTCGGCTTAGCTTGCGTAATTCTTTAGGATAGTTTGACGTAGTCAGTTAGGTTTTCTTCATGAGCTCCTGTCGCTCTAGGTTACGTTGCTGCGGAGATGTCAAATGATTTTAGTGTCGTCGAATATCGTAAAAGTCGTTATTGATATTGGAATCGACTGGCTTTTGAGCAGGCGATCTCTGCCTCAGTTTAAATTTTCATTCAGGACAAATATTTATCACATAATTACACGAGTGTTGGTGTAACTGTAAATATATCTTTATAAATATGTACCTATTTGGAAATGTTATCTTGAAATATACCTCATTTGGGATCGGGTGACTGTATATGTATGAGATATCAAAATATATTTTATTGATCATAATATGTAAAATTCATAGTCGCTTAGTAACATAAAAACATTTGCGAAGCACATCATCTACCTCTTTCTACATTCGCGACGCAGAAATATGACAGAATAAATCCCAAATATACAACAAAAACATGAGTATTACGTTCAATTTAAATGAATAAAGATTTGTAATTATAATAAACGATGACCTATGCCACAGACGCACAGTCAAGGTTATTAGACGTCATTAGTAACATAGTAGCAGAAATCATTAGTAAAGTTAGTAACGCAGTAGCAGAAATCAACAGTAAAGTTAGTAACGCAGTAGCATACATCGTTAGTAACATTAGGAAGATAGTAGCAGGCGTCGTTAGCGCCGCACGTCGTACGGGTATCACCCGCGTCGTCACCCGCAGCGTGGTTTACGTCCGCGATGGTGCCGCGATCTCCCGATACGGCGCTGTGCCCACTGCCTAATGGCGCGCCTTTCCCGTCCCGACTATTTGTAACGATACAATAATAATAATTTGCCAATGAGCGTCCTGTTAACAGCACTGTGTAGAGGAAAATTTTGTTTGGCATCTTGCATTTTAACATTTTTTGGGTGTATTTAAAAAAGGTAATGTAACTTTGTGGTTTTCATTTTAGTCTTACCGTCCTGGGGTCTGGGGTTCGAATCTTAGCAAGCACCTTTGATTATTCACAATCATGTTTTGTCTCTCCCGAAATACTTACATGCTTTAATCATTCAAAATTTCTACTGAGGTGTCTGTTATATCAGTTCGCATTTGCTTAGCGTGCTAGGCTGTGGCCTTATCTCTTCTGAAAAGCAATGTTCAATAGAATAGTTTAATTATAAAAAGATTAAACATGATTAGTCATTTTATTAGCAACCACTAAATAGAGATGTATTTAAGCAAGATATTTTCGTAAGAAATTAGCTTTAGAGTTTTTAAAATTGTATGGTTCCATTGTTTAATTCTGACCTTTTTCGTTTTATGGAATACTGACATTTCTTTATTCCGGAAATGTCTGCGTCAGGCCAAAAGGTCGAGAAATTGCTTTATGTAGAACTTAAATGTTTAATATACCAATTTATTGAACAATTTAAAAAAAGTAGTTACAATGTAATGAATGTTAAGAAATTAACAGCAATTAAATGGAAAGTGTCATTAATTGATATGAAATAAAATTAGTAATACGTCGAAAATCTTCGAATAGCATTCGCGAAGCGTTTAAAATTTGTGCTTGACACGCGTCAGCTTTGATGTCATAGCACGGTGGCACGGACAAAAAAAACATTGTCCCGATAACAAAACCTATTTACAAATACACGCTCGCCCGCCCACTCAAAAGGTGTTTATTTTAGAAATTCGCTACACAATGCAATCGCCATCTTTTTTTCTTTTCGCGCCATTTAATGCTATTTCGTACCATTAGAATATGATGGCATGTCAAACTGTAAAAAATTATGCCATACAAATATCAATCTTATTTTATAGCGCAATAAGGAAATGCTCATAGATATTATTGTGAAATCAAAGACAGGAGCGACATTTTTCATCTGGTCCGTTGCTTTTTTCGAACACGTGTATATGGCGTCCAATTTGTGTCTTTGTTGTGAATCTTCAGAATTTATTACATTTCGATGTTGTTACTGTTATTCGGTAACAATACCTTAGTGTCTATGGCTGTTTAGTTACTTTTAGGAACGTAGGTGATAATTTGAGAAAGCATGGAAATTTATAGTTAACATTGTGTTTTATGGCGTTACTTGTATAACGCGTTGTATATATGTACGTACTTTCCTAATTCATGCTCTTCACTGGTATCACACAAATACAAATAAGCGTATGATTTTTTTTTATTTACAGCCGGTATATTTTCTTTTCCTTGGCACATAGTGTAGATTATTTAGAAAGGTAAGTACATATAGCATTGGATATTTATTAATAACAACAGTAAGCTCATGTGAACATTAACGCAAATAAACATCTCACATCTCGATAGCGAGGGTGTAGATCGAAATCGGCGACAAACAGACAACTTGGGGCCCATTGTGGGTGCTAAATTTGTTTCGCCGTTTCCGATCTGCTTACGAGATTATTTTACGCGCCATTGTTAGAAATGGTATGGCAACACTGTTAGTACGCTGAACAACATTGTACGTATGTATATATATACAATCCAGCGCTGTGAATATACGTTTCGATGTACTTTCTTATCTGTTGACATTTATATAATGTTTATGTAAGTTGCCTCGTTTTAGTGCTTGGCGTCTTAGTGAATTGCAAGTTATTTTACTTGTCCTGTGTTTATGTTTTAGTATTTAGGTTATTACATCAACACTATAAAGAGTAATACTTAGGTACTCTATATTGCCACGTTTGAAAAATGCCATTAATTAGAAAAAACATGAGCATGTTTTCTGAAAAAATATGAACATGGAAAAAAGAAAACGTATTCAACGGAAACTGATAACATATTCATGTTTTTAAAAAAATAGCAGTTTTCGCGCCTCTAGTTTTCTTTTCTAGACTGCTACATTTTGAACTGTGAAACTTAATTTAAAATTAGAATAAAAAACCCTAAAACATAATTATGTTATTTAAATAGCCCTAAAACACTGAAGTAATGTCATTGATTTAAGGTGCAAAAACCTCTAATGGCACGCCGCAGAAGGTGCCATAAAATTTTAAAATTCGTACGTCATCATTGTGTTCAATATTTAAAATGCCTATACTCGACTCGTGTACGCGTCAGTTATAATAAGATTCGGTGGAATAAAGAACTATTATGTCCGGATCCCATTGTTGGACTAATGCGGCCCATTCTTAGCGGGCCGCTTTGCCCGTCCAATGTAAACATCTGCCATACGCCTACGATATACCTCTTTGTTAGCTTCAGTACAGTTTGCCTGTTTGTCCTGCTATTTTTATCTGAGGCACCGTAATGGGATCACTGATCTTATCTGTGGTAATACGAGGCCAAATACAGTAACACAAAACCGTAATGCACCAAATTCAATAGTAATTTTTGTATTACCGTAATACATGGTTGTATACAAAGGTGGATATAAAAAAATACTCATTAAAAAATCAAGAAACCAGAGAGCAGTTTGATAAAATACTGGCAGTTATGAAGGGCGGTCGATTAAAAAGTCAGTCACACCGTCGAATAAACACCCGCATGTGACGTTTAATAAGCGGCAATTATTTTATTTTTATAAAAGATAAATACGGCCGATGCGGGCCATCGATTTAACTCGCTCGATCATCACCCTTTCGACGATATTTAATAACCCATAATGATACGACACTAAATCTGAAGTGGCATTAAATCAAATGGCTTGCTCGTATAAATGTAATAGTGTCTATGGTCTTTTCACACACAAGCTACAGTTTTTAATTATTTTGACCGCCTTTAGAGAATGGTGACGTATGTCAACGCAACTTTAGGCGGGAAAACTTAATTGACGTGAAGGACGTTTGAGCGAATTGTTTTTTTTCTATACTATACGACTTTTGAGTAATCACGTTTATTTACAGTTAATATGTCTGTGTAGTAAAATATAATTGCGTCTCTGTTATCATCAAATGAGTGTACCATAATCATCCCTATTATTGTACCTCTGTTGACCACAAACCTCCTTTTGTAATGATAGAAATTTAAAAACATGATTTTTAATTAAAGACATTAGAAATAGAAGCCCAAAACCCAAATCACGAATTGATATATCAAGGCAGTGATATGTGATTAGTTATATTCTGTTAATTTTAGAAGTAATAATTTTATTTTCACCCTATCCAACCGACATATCAGATCATATATATATAATAGATTCGTAACACGAGTAAAGAACTATGATTGTACTTAGATCTGCATTAAAAATGCGAGCCAAGACACAGTCAAAGTTTGTTTTCTGAAACAAAATCAACACCAATAATACCCCAGCTCCCAGCGACCGCCAATATGGCGCCAGCGCGCACCACTCCCAATGAGCATTACGAGCAACATGATGTCCATTACACTTATGGAACATTGATTCAGCGGGTCAAATCTGTTGACACCACCATCAATACTGTTTAAACCAATATAACGTTACTGATTCCTCTCAGTCTTCGTTTTAACGCAGCCAATCAAAAACAAACGACTTTGATTCTTCGAGAAAAAAAACACGCTTCCATTTTTAAATTAAGTGCCAGCAGCCATGTTTGTCTCATTGAATAAAGCATTCCTTACTCTATTTTCTGTCTATTTTCTCTCTGTTCTTTCGCTTCACTCATTCAATGTTGCGTTTTCTGATTTTTTTCATACTTAAGCAGTATTACCAATTGTCTATATAAAGTTATCTATTTAAATGTGTATATGGATCTTTCACCTTACCTCACAGCTGAACAACGGCCCAAAGAATTAACAAGTCATTCATTCGTGTTATCGCTCATTCAGTGAATGGGTGTCTCATCATGTTTACTGGGTACATCGGGCCCGTCAATTAGACAACATCACATTGTTACGCTGTAGCGGCGCAGGGTTAATTGCTATTGGGCGTCCCAGATGATCTTTGGTCTTAGGGACCGCTGTGCAACTCGTTTTGATTATTAATATCTGGTGATTTTCTCTTGTACTGGCTCAGTTTAGTATAACTTTCAATAATGGTCACATGACTTCGACTTATTAATTTTCATCTGAAACTGAATTTTCTTAATTTACTTGATTCTATTATTACTAACTGTAATTTTTTTGATAAACATATGAGTTTTAGAATAATATTCAAAGACCTCAGGTATTTTCGAATTTCCTCTAAAAATTAAAATGCATAAACACTGCTCTCAACAATTAGAGAAGGCAAAACATTCTGGTCTCAGAAAATGGTTAATTGGTTCTACACATATCTACCATTTACCAACTCAGCTATCGAATACTTATAAATCCCGTTCCGAAAACCTTCGATGCCTTAACAATAAAACACAAAACCTACGACTTAATATTTCCACAAATATAACTACTCTTTACCACTAACGGTTACCGCTACTGGCACCGCATCATCTGGAAATTCTTCAAGCTTGTAGCGTTTCATAGAAAATAAACGAGCATTTGTATCATGATCATATTATACATCATTTACAGAATAATAAAACTTACCGTTAATGCGATCTAAATTGCATACGACAAAGGAATATATCCTGTGCACCATCCTAATTATCCCAATAATTGTCTTCGATAAATAAAGCAGAGTCCTATAACGATATAGGCTTTAATGATACCAGCAATAAGACTCACTATCATCCTGTCAGGTCTTATAACAAAATCGATTCATCTTTCATCGTCAGCGCTTCACGCGAATATCGATTATATTTCGAGTTGCGCGTTTGCCAGTAAAGTTGCGAATCGTATGAACCATTCGATAAATTGCTTACAAGTATCTCTCATGCGAAATTCGATCTGGTTTCCAAGTGTTTCCTCAAGACATAAGGTCGTCAATTGAAACTGCGTAATACGTATCAATTATCCCGGCAGCTGGTCACAATTAGTGCAAGTGACCACAATGAGTTGCGTCATCGCTGGCGAACGGGAATTAGAATTGATAGTCTACATTAGTTTCATAAAAATTTAGGTCACAAGCCTACAAGTGATAGAGTCACGAAATGGTTGCACGTCAGTGACAATTAAGATCGGTGAGGAAAATGTTAAATACTTTCTTGTGACTAGATCATCACAGTTATTATTAAACATATCAGGCCAGGTTCATTACGAGGTAGGCAGGAGTGCCAAGTGCCACATATTTCTATCCTAAGAGCCCTGACGTACTGCTATATTCATCACAGTCTTTATATAATAGATATACATTAACTTTTAGGTCGGGTATGAATTTATATTGGATTACTAAGCGATTTTATTTTATTTAAAATGAGGTATATATACCCCTATTGCCTCCTGTGGTCACTGTTCAGCTTGCCCAATAATCTCATATTTAATTTCTTAAATTGACGTTCACTAAATCGAACAAAATTTTGGAAGCCTTTTTAGTTTATAGTATGTTTATCAGCACTTTCAAAACCCATTCAGTCGCAGATGTCCGTATCCAGCTACTGTCGCTTCTGACTGAAGCCTGCTTGCTTCCACTCTTGCCAGAACCAAAATATCATATAAACACTTAAACCTTAGTAGCAATATCAACGTATAAATTGGTGTAACTTCCGTAAATCCTTCATAAAGTATACCGCTTCATAAAATTACCGCTGTTCTTAAATTTCTATTTTTAATACGTTATAATATTGTTTATTACGTCATTATATTGTTATCGTCGGCCTTTGTTTAAAATAATATATTTAATATGATGTAAATTAAAATCCTATTAGCATAATTTACCGCGCTTTTCACGATACCGCCATTTTGTTATTACGCGGGCACCATACTTTGCTATAATTATTCGTTTTATTTTCCACTCCCATGTAATTATCATATTTCACAACATCTTCAAGTGGGTTAATTTTTAATTACCACACAAATTGAATAAACTGTTAGCGACAATGATTTTCAAGTGGTCCCATCGTTACATCATGTGCATGGTCTAAACGAGTTTGAACTATATATTGGTCTAATATTTTTCAACGAATACTATTCATACATACATACTTACATCCATGAAGATGTATATGACCACTTTGAATCAATAATTCATTAACTTCATGACGCTTTACTGAATTCTACGTTTTAATTCATGTACGATATGCATTCATGTATTTTTTTTTCGAAAATTACTTTTTCATTATAATATATCGGATGTTATTTCATATAACCCGTCCGATGTCAAGACACATCTGTACCGGATCAAAATGACCCCTAAAAATGTTCAATTATTTTGCAATGTGAAATATTTATGTAGTTTCAATGTTCTGAATTATTAATTCTCACTAATTGATTACCTACTTTTATACATGATTATAACATAAGTTAGGCAGTAATAAAGTAGTAATTTTCGCGATGTATTGAGAGATGTACTCTCCAATCCCAAGTCCCGTCTCCAGTACACAACACAACAGACCTGCCACATCTGCTCGCTATCATAATGATACTTTTGTTTACCGCGTCATTTCGCCAACAATAAAAAATATTAATGTACCGCCGCGGGCCAAATGTACCGGGGGCCTAATCGCATTAAGACGGTCTGGGAGCGTTCACGGGTTATTATGTTTATACGTTTTTATTCTTAGGGTTGGGGGTAGATGATACCGGAAAGGATTAATGCTGACGATTTCGTTTTGCTATTTCTTATATTTCTATTTCTTTTTCTTAGTTATATTGTGCTTGTATGTATGCAGATGTTTGGGACATTTCCAACTACCAACAACTAACTATCAAATAAAAAAAGATCTTTTGTTTTATTTAATATCCTCTTTATAATATTAGTATAGATTTAGTCATAAATTTCGAACGAACGGTTTATGAGGTGACATAGCATTACGAAAACAGCATCCACTAGTTTCAGATACTGTGTTGATATATTTTTATTATATATCAGAACGTATATTCATATATTTTTTGTAAATATAAAGGTATCCCAGCAAAATAAAAATATGTTAAATATTTTTGTAAAAAAAATAATTAGTAATACATTCTCATACGAACAGACGGGAAAGCTAGAAAACCTCTCGTTTCTTGCAAAATTATTAAACACGATGAATGTCATAATGAAGTCGTTAATCGAATTGAAAATCGATATTTCACGTTAAACATCAATATATCACCGTTTTCACGAGTAACTTACTTCATACACGAAGTTTACGATAAGTATAAAAAGTTTATACGCGTGTTTAACATTATGAAGAAATATGTGAGACTTGCTTAACGCAAATGTGTTATTGGGCCGATTATTTAACACACACGTGTTAATTGGTCATTCAGCTATCACAATGGCTTGCGACTTTATATGTGTATACATACATAGTTTATATTTACATATGTATAGTTATATTAGTCAAGGAGAAACAGTCCGTGATTATTATGTACCTACTAAAGTAACATTTAATGTTATGAGTTTGTTGATTTCACAAACTATTTTTAAACGCTTTTCAACCTAAAACTTTTAATGAAACCAACATACATAAATTTCAAGAGTTTTTACAAATAGGCTCACCTATTATAGACTATTAAATGGGACGTATGACAACTGGTGAAGCGTGGGAGTACTACATTCCTCTGACTATGCCTTTGGGGAAATACTGGTGTTACGAATGTTTTGTGTTTACCTATGAATCGTTGTGAGATTAGTTAACTTAAAATAGGAACAATTATCGTCTCCCAATTTTATGAAATGTCTTCTTTGACAAATTTAAAAGTAAACTGTCCATATATCTCAACTATCAATCAAGGACGGCAAAATTATACGTATATTTAAAATTATCATTGTGCATTCGTCGAGGGCAAACTCGTAAACGCAACGAAAATATACGAAACGTAATGTACCGGAACAAACCATTATCTACCTTCGGTTAGGTTTTGATGGCAACATTTGTATCTCAGTAACCGCCGGGTAGCGGGGTAGAGAAAACAAACGAGACAGAGCAATAACGAGGTCTTGCTTACAAAGATCTGATGAAGAAGTAAAACCCAAATAAATAAGAGTAATTTATAATAAAAAGAATAATGTCTTGCGACAATTTACAAAGCCGTGTGGTCCCAATGTATACACAGCCTGTGTCGTGGTAACTAGACAGCTGATATATGTATACATATATCACCATTTATACTATCTGACTTAATTATCGCTATAAGCCCATGGATAGTTTTATAATAACTATCACAGTTGCAAAAATGATCAGTAGCTGAGTCCCCAACTGATATGTGTAGATGGTTGTCTCGCCTACCAAAACAAGACACTTCAGTTCGCTTGCGGAAGACATATCTGCACAGTTTTTGCCTCACTAATGTTCTTCTTTTGTTCTTTTGCAGATGCCTGTGGTCTCTCAGACGTGTCACATATAGAGAGCCTTCAGGAGAAATCGCAGTGCGCCCTAGAGGAGTACTGCAGGAGTCAATACCCCAACCAGCCGACGAGGTTCGGGAAACTTCTATTACGATTACCATCGTTACGGACAGTGAGTTCGCAGGTGATAGAACAGTTGTTCTTCGTGCGATTAGTCGGGAAGACGCCGATAGAAACGCTGATTAGGGATATGCTGTTGTCCGGGAGTTCGTTCTCGTGGCCGTACATGGCGACCATGTGACATACGATGTGGCGTCAGCTCGCGGCGGCCTGATCCACGCCCTACGGCTTCGCGCCGTACCTGCCGAGCCAGCGCTTCGACTTCCAGAGATACCGTGACGCACCGGAGGACGCGGTGACGTCCTCCAGCGAGTTCCACGACGCTGAGCCGACCACGTCCGAAGAGTACTTCGGATCGCGGGGCAGGGAGAGCGAGCGAGCCGACCCTTGCGCCGTCTTCGATCCCATCTCAGCGTTCTACACGCCGAAGACCACGGAGCACGACGCCTTCGAGCCGGCGACGAGCGACACACAAAAGAACGCTCAAAAAACTTCCATGATGATCGAGAACCTTCTAGAAAGAAGTGAGTCGTGCACGCTGCCGGATGTGAAATGAGAACTCGAGGTTTATGTGGGGTCAGTAGTGTAATAGTTCCAGTTGTTTTGTTCCTCTGTAAAAAAATATACTTAGGCTAGATTATATTATATAATATTTATGATATTAATACTGTAAATAAAATGTTTTTATTGTAAATTCACTTATGTATGTATATTTAATGTGATTAGCTATAAGGGGCAAGTTTTCTACGACGGACGCAATTTTGGAATTGATTAATTCGCGTCTTTAATAGTCTACTTAATCAGTAAAGTTGTGTAATGAATTTTACAAAGATAGTATAAGACAAACAATCTTAGATTGGAAACGCAATAAATGTTCACTTCGGTCGTGCAATGCTATGTAGATTAATAGTTCTTTTTTAATTCTTTTATTTTTTGTATTTCTTTTCTAGCCAGTAAAAAACTTAATAAAGTAACGCTCTAAACGTGTTTTTCACGAAATGAATAATGAATGAGGTGTATTACTTTACTTAATTACTTATATTTATGCATATACCTCGCGTATATTTCCCAAGTTACTTTTTAACTCCACGGAAAAGATCAAAATATATTCCTAATAACTTATAATTCCTAATAATTATTTTTATTGCTGATTAAAAAATATTCCTAATAAATAAATGCATTAATAAAACTTCGGTATAGGTACACCTCATTCTTAGACAACTATCTTTATTGCTACAAAATAATAAACTTGAAAATTTATTTTACGAAATTTAAGCACGTATAAAGATAATTAACAAATATATTTGATTAAAATAATTTATTTCCACATTCGCTCCCTATTATTTAAATGCGATAAAAAAATTATCAGTTATTAAAGATTTAATCAAACATTAAAGTATACGTTGCGTGTAGCTACACTTTTGTAGGTGACTGTACAAATTGAAATTCCGTTAAAGCATTTAATATTAAAAGTGATTTAATATCGTATAAAAACAAAAAGATTTTTGGAATTATAAATATTATAATGTAGATAATTGTTTCTATGGATTATTTTTTAAAAAGATATTTACAAAAATATTATATTACTTACGTTTTCAAAGAGTTGTGTTGTAGTGTAGTCATTGTATAGGATCTGAGAGTTTTATTTATAGATTTGCATATGTGTTGATGTATTTGATCACCCTTTTTTATTTCAAAAAGACATTTATTGATAAATTATTGGTTGCATTTATTGAACATGATGTGTAAGATTTTGAAAATTATTTACAGTTGTGAAACATGCTGTCAGGGTCATAACACACTATTGTCCAGTCAGTTTCGCGATAAGTTGGGATGTTAACTACAGTTTTGATCCAAGCTTTCTACATATTTTTTGTAAGTTGTTAGAATTTTACATAAACCTTGTTAAATCAATAACTTAATAATACTGTGATTGGTAAATTTTTAGATCTTTATCAAAAGTGTTTTATTAACATTTTCTCGTTTTGTGTCATGTTTTAAATTGTTTTGTACTATGGATGTTTCAGTATGATTACAGTTATATGTCTGCATAATAATGTGTATTGATCCTTACTGAATTATATACCATAAATTTTAAATTCAAAAACTTGCAAAACTATGGTATATCTGTCATTTATTTCGCAATGCTATGTATTTCGTATTTACTGAGAATTTATTTCAGAGTATTTTTTTCTGAATTTATAAAGCGCCTTATACACGATCCGTTACATCCGCCGTTGTAACCATTTTCACAAGGCGTGCGCGACACGATTAAACATTTTAACGTCCATCTTGGACCAATTATTATTTGGTCAGTCAGATTTG